>JAUCBJ010001588.1:0-115980 GCA_032718475.1 Nemertoderma westbladi
GGGAACGTAATGATGTGTTAAGTAATACGTTCTCTCAGTCACTGGTGTTCCTTCCGGTACTCGCTCCGCGTATCCCTTTGTTATAAATTTCTTCAGCTGAGTTTGGTACATTTCTTTAGCTGGAGCATTAGCTGTAAGGCGTCGATGTAATTGAGCGATTCTTTTCTCTGCCACGGGTCTGTTATTTATAAATCTAGGTTCTCGTTTTCGAAATGGTAGGCCGATTTCATATCTACCTTGGTCTTTTAAAAAACGTGTAGTTGTTTCCTGGATTTGCTTGGCTCTTTCTTCTTCTATCGATAGGGCCTTATCATATGAATTGGGCTCTACCAGTTCCTGAGTAAAGAATCGTACGGCTAGTTCGTCCCGAGTTCTAGCGTTGTAGCGCTCTATCTCATCGTTTAGTTCGTCATTGTAAGCGATAGGTTCCGATGGGCGAATCAGTTGACATAGGTTCACCTGATTTTTCCAAGTTTGGTTTTCTGTAAGTAGGTCGATTGTGTTTTCTTCATCGAAGAGTTGGTAAATGTCGTCATTATCTGAGGAGTATGGTGTTCCCTCAGTTAGTTCGTCCACTTCACTGCTCTCCACTTCCCAATCGTTTACTTGGTATATTTGTTCTTGTGGCATTCTTTCTTCGAGAGTCCTGCGGGAAGGGCCAGTAAAGTACCAACCTACTCTAGTTCTTACCACATAGGTTTGCAGTGGCTGTGGTTGAGCAGGCCGTTTCTCCAATGTTTCGAGCGCCTCATGCACGTTTTGGCCGATGAGTATTTGCACTCCAGGATAATCTGTCTGGAATCGAGGTATCTTAAGATGTTGGATGCTCTCATCCTCATCCCAATTATAAAGGTCTGCTTGAGTAGTAGCGAAGTTCTTTATAGCCACCATTTTTACCGACCTTATACCTTGTGCTCCTAACTTATCCTGGGGGGTGGACAACACACCTACATAGTAATCTGCCATTAAGGTAGATTTCCAAACCTGCATAATTCCTGACATTCAATTTAGTCCGGAATTTGGGTTGTCCAGCAAAGATATCTTCGGCTAATTCTTGATCGATGAATGTTCCTGTGCTGCCGGAGTCAAGGAGTGCGTTCACTATGTAACTTTTGTTAGGACCGTGAACTCTTACCTGCACTACAGGAAATTCTCTGATTCCTACGTTGGAAGTTGGAGCTTTCCAAGATGGTTGTTTGGCAAAAGTAGTTGGTGGAAACTCATTGTTGGTGTCCTTTTCATAAGTAAGTGCTCGATACACTGCGGTATTGATTAGATAACAGGATTCGTTGGCGTCGGAGAATTCGTCAGTATAGAATCCTTCCATCTCAGATTCTTGATCAGTGTCGTTTACATCACTGAATTGGACATGTAGTTCGGGCTCACTTACCTGACTCAGTTTGTCTCGTTCGAACTCACTGTGTAACAAGATATGATGTTTCGCGCCACACTTTGCACACTTTATGTCGGAGTAACAGGTTCGCCGTTGGTGTCCTGGTCTGAGGCAATTATAGCATAACCGCTTATCCCATACGACTGCACGTCTGTCTACAAGGGATTTCTTTAGAAATTCAGCACACGCACTCAAACGGTGGGTCCCGTCGCACAGCGCACAGTTAGGTTTTATGTTACTCACTTTACCTTGGGTAACTTGATGCACTCTCGTTTTTTCTTCGGGTTTTCTTCGGTGCATTCTGTTAGGAGACTGAGGAGGGGTCTTGGCAACCTGTTCTCTCCTATCGTTGTTTCGAGCCTTGTATTTACTTACGTCTTTTGAGGTTTTGTCAACGTAGTAAGATCGATCGGTGTCTTTCCCGCTGTCCTCTTCTTGAGAACCTTGGCTTTCGCCGTCGTCAGTGTAACACACCGGTGTTACTCTTCTCCTAGAAGCGGGTTTCTCACTTACCTTATTTTCCGATGTTTTCTCTCTGGACTGCTTGATGAGTTGTAGTTTTACTTCACCATCTAAGAAGGACATGAGATCAGCCATGGTAGGACTTCGTCGTTGTTGTTCATTCATGTACAACACTTTCTTGTCCCAGCGTGTACATACTCCACCCTTTGGTAAAGTAGAGACTACGGCTCCAATAACCATGGAACTCTGATATTCATGAGACTTACCTAACCAGTCCAATTGTCTACAGATCTCCTGAATTTCATCGGAAAACTCTATAATCCCGCTACTAAGGAAGTGTCGGGGGGCTACTAATTTTGCATACAAATACTTAGCTATGTTATCCTTGTTACCATACCTGATGTTTAATGTATCCCATACTTGTCTTAATCCTTCTGGATGTCCAATAAACTTTAACGCTATTAACCTGGGAGGTCCTTCCAAGCACTTGATGAGGAACCTAAGTTTCTCTCCGTTAGATAGCACAGAGTTCTGTATGCTGTCTTTGTAATATTCGTTGAAAGGTAACCATTTCATCTCATCTCCGTTGAATTTGACGATCTCTCCCACTTTAACCGCTTGGCGGGCTTCTGTTCTAGCCATCTGACGCGTAAAGCTTTCTTGGGCCATCGTGTTATTTAATATCGAATTATCGGTATATAAATTTCTCGGATCATTGTCAGGTCTATAGGGGATATCATTAATAACAGGTCTATAATCACCCTTAATAGGGTTTGCTATAGGAGTTTCTACTTCACTAGCAGTATAGATGTGTGTAGGCTCCACACCTTGCGCATGTAATACTTCAGACCTAACAGGTTGACACAATTTTACAGGGGGTATTGGTATCCCTTTTTGGATATTGACTAATTTGTCGCGTTCTAGCGCGATACTTTGCTGCACTTCTTGCAATTCGGCCCTACCTTCCCTTACTGTTCCCTTAAGTTGGTAGACAGTCTCCTGCATCTGTCCGAGCAGGAGATTCATCCCCCGCCGTCCCTCCTCTAACCACTCGACCGCCGAAGCGGGAGTCGCCAACATTGTAGCGGGCTGACGTGGGACGACGGGAGACAAATCTTTGATTTCTCTCTCAGCTTCCAGGACAGGGATATTCTCATGGACTGTTCTACCGGGCACAGGCAGTGCAGTACTGTGTAAAGGGAATTTAGAGTTAAGCTCTGGAAGTACAGGGGTCTCTAACACAGGAGTGACTTTGGGAACGACAGGCCTAATTATTTCAGGCTCATCAACTATAGTAGGGAGTTTTTTGACCTTAATAATTTGGTCTGTAGGTTCTATACTACTTAAGTCTGTGCTAGCTAGTTGTCTTCTAACAGCTGGAGGCAAATCAGGCAATTTGTGACGGTAAGATGTTTTTCTACGCCTGCTTAGACGAGATCTATTTCCTCCGCCTTCAGGATCGGTGGTTTCACTTTCCTCCGATGACGTATATCCCTGGCGTTTGGGAGTAGATTTTCTCATCATCTGCATGTGACTAGCAGTCAACTGTTTATTTATGTTGTCTTGCGTCTCTTGCAGATTTTCCAACTCCAGTTGGGTAGTCTCCTCAGAGGCTCTCCGTTCTGCTTCTGCCACTGCCTTTGCTGCTTTTCTTTCTGCTTCTGCTTCTGCCGCCGCTGCCTTTCTTTCTGCTTCTGCTGCTTTTCTTTCTGCTTCTGCTTCTGCCGCCGCTGCCTTTCTTTCTGCTTCTGCTGCTTTTCTTTCTACTTCTGCTTCTGCCGCCGCTGCCTTTCTTTCTGCTTCTACTTCTGCCGCCGCTGCTATTCTTTCCGCTTCCACTTCGGCCATTGCCGCTGTTACTGCAGCTGCCTTTCGGTCCTCTATCCGTTTTTTCTTTACTAGTTCTTCTTGGACTCTAGTGAGGCGGAGTTTTTCATCAAACTCAGCTTGGTTAGCAGCTAACATTTCAGCATCGATTGAGTCTAACACACGCTGGGTTCCTTCACTATTAGGGGAAAGTCCAGACAGCCGTCTCCTCAACTCTTCGTCTCCTAGGAATAGGCGGACAGATATATGTCGATGGCGTCTCTCGTTTGTGGTCTCTCTGCGGTCTCTTCACCTTCCACTTGAGAAAGGGTGACATCGGTTGGTTCTTCATAGGTTAGTCTCTCAGACAGCTGGGATTTCCACTGGTCCGTTTCTTGTACTTTGAGACCTACCCGCTGGAACCAAGTTTTGACAGCAACCTGCAGCGATGTGTCCTGTCTTCTTTTGGAAGTTTCCTCAAAGGCTGATAGGATTAGTCTAATGCGTAGGGTTCTTTCGCGTACTTGATATAGCAGCTCTTCCTGCTCTTGAGGTCCTTGGGGTTGTCGAAACAGTCGTTCTTCCAATCGCTCTAAGGAGCCGAAGAATCCCTGCACATATCCTGCTGCCGACCTCTTCCAAACAGCTGGATCCATCGTATCTTTAGCCACTCCCATCCTGTGTATATCTTCCCAAGTAGCCTCGGACAGATCTAATGGGAGTCCGGGTCCGGGAAAGTTCCATTGTGACTCGACAATAGACATCAATTCTTCCCTGGCGTATCCCGCATAATTATCTTGGGTCGCTCGCTTACTTCTCGCCCAATCGGCTTGATGTTCCTCCACCGCAATCAATATAGTAGTTAGCACTGCGGCAGGAAGGGTGAGAAGGGGGTCCGAGTAGGCTTTAGCCGCCATCTGCAATCCGCGGTCGGGGGTCAGCTTGACAGTATCCGAATTACTGGAGCTATCGGATCGCTGGGGACAAATTTCTTGACTAGGCTGTTGCTGCTGTGGGACAGCTGCTTCCTGGTTCCGTTTGACTTGGGCCCGAGTGCCGATGATGGATCTACGGTGTTGGATTAGCTTAGGGTCTGATACTTCTACTGGAGGGATGACCTTTCTTTCAGTAGGAGGTGAGCTGAACTCCTTTCTTAATCGCTCCACACTCCTATCTGTGTCACAGATGGTTGTATCGATTGGACTGTCTGACAGGTTTTGCTGGGTGTCAGACATGTTTAGCTATACAGTTGAATGCTTACTGCTATAGTTACAGTTAAAGCAAGTCTAGTAATTCAGTATGACCATTGGCCTAGTACCGGTAATTTATTGCAGTATATTAGAATACCGGTATACACTTATAGTATATATAAGTATTGTAAACTAGGTTTGTCACAGAGTACCGGTATATAATTTTAGCACAAATATATATAAATATATAATAGGCCTATCGTGAATACCGGTATGCAGCTTACACTTATAGTATATATAAGTATAATTATGAACTAGAATTAATTACAGAATACCGGTATGATTTCAGCTCAAATTTATAGAAATAAATATAATAAGCCTATGGTAAATACCGGTATGTCAATTATTTTAGAATAATTGAATTTCTGAATATTTTAGGGTTACTTGGTTACTTTAACTTACTTTATTACCGTTATTTAAGCAGTAGTCCAACTGATATTGAGACCTAGTTGTTGTATGGCAGGCCTACTATTTATAAATCGTTTGAGTTGATTTATAATAGATATATACCCGTTTAAAAGGGGTTTTGTCAATATTTGAAATAAATGTTATTATTTCTGGGGGAGTCACTACACAGAAGCTGTGCGCTCTCAGTGAAGTGCTACCTATGGGACACTAAAACAGATAATTCTAATTTACCTAAGTTACTTAATACTACAAATTACTTACGATACGGTGAGATTTATTCTCTAATTAAACACAACAAAATATTACGTACGAAATTTTAGGGTAATTTTACAGGAAGTCTACAAACCAGTCTAAGAAAGGGTTAGAATTCGGTTTATTACAACGGACAGGGTACTACGGTATTTGAAAATAATAAGTAGTAGTAAATATATTGCACTGTCCAGATAGGAAAAATACCACCGCCTGACGACCTATAGCCGTATCGCTATAGGTACTACGTTATGTATCACGGAGTGTTCCTACCTAGAAGTTAATTACCGCGGACTACCAGATCCAGCGTGCCTATTAACCACTTTACAACACAAATATACTGCCTACACACTAATTACTTTCGGAGAGCACTGTACACTAAACCCTAAATTAGGTACAAGTACTGGTACAACAAATAATCAGTAGTTAAATATACTTGATCAGTTAAAAGAACCACGGCATCTGCTGGAGTGACCGAAGCACAAACTCACCAGTCTTTTCCTACGCCAAGCAGCCCGTGTAGTACCGGGGTTAATTTAACTATAACGGTATGTGTAACAAGCACAATTACTGTAGGAATAAACTTGGGGACATGAATGTTGCGAATAATCGCATAAACTCTGAATAATAAATATTACGCTACCCGTACAGAATACTCAAACAAATACAAACCAAAACGCTGGCAGACTACCACCAAGCCTAAATAAACTACTGTATGTGCAGATTCCAAAATGGTTAGTTAGTATGCGTTCTAACACGGTAGTACGACTTATTCTTTAAGAGGGGATTGACCTTACAGCTATGGCTGCCCCAACTTACTAACTGGCACTTTATCAGACAAACTCTACACAAGCAGCAATCTCTTCAGACCTAATAATAGCTAGACAACAATCCAGCCTACAAAATATCTGAGTAATAACTATTACGGTACCTGAACAGACCACACAAACAAACACAGGCCAAAACGCTGGCAGAATACTGTCAAGCCTAAATAAACTACAGTATGTGCAGATTCCAAAATGGTTAGTTAGTATGCGTTCTAACACGGTAGTACGACTTATTCTTTAAGAGGGGATTGACCTTACAGCTATGGCTGCCCCAACTTACTAACTGGCACTCTATCGGACAAACTCTACACACGCCGTAATCTCTCCAAACCCAACAACAATCCGACAACAGTCCGGCCTACAATTATCTGAACAATCTGAGCAGACTTACACGTCTTCAGCTCAATATTAACTTACTAGGAAATAAAACTGACAGAAATAAGTAAACTATACAAAGAATGAGGGGTGATCAATCCCTATTCCCCTGGCAGCCTACAATATACTATAGATCACAATCGAAATAATACTAATGTACTTGTACTGGAAGTACCGGTTAGGACAGTTGGGCCTACAGACCTACAGAAGTACCGGTTCTGGTAGTTGGACCTACGGACCTACAGCAGTACCGGTTCTGGCAGTTGGGCCTACTGACCTACCGAAGTACCGGTTCAGGTTTACCGGTCGACCGGTACTTTCAACTTTATTGCTTACTGCAATAAAGACAATAACTGTTATTGTACGCGCTTTTGAAGACCTTTAGCAGTTTAACCTGCCAAAATTTATATGTCTTTTGGTTTATAAATAGACTTTAGAAGTTGACAAATATTTAATACCAATAAACACAACATTAGCAGAAGCCAGCCTAGTGCGCGTCCATTCACCCGCTGGATATACCCGGGAGACTGGATTCTGAGGGCTTAGATTATTATTGCAGTGTAAGCTTACTGTATTATTCGATTGATCGTTAATAAATAATTTCTGACTAATATTATTCACTTTCGGGAAATATTAACAGTTCCTTTAGGACGTGGCGCTCTATCTAGGTAAACAGAGATATGACTTATACTAATCACAACGGTAAGTCGGTAAGGCTTATGATTCACGTATGAGGCGCATTCTTTAGGAAATGCTTAGTTATCAGTCACAATCATGCACACTACCGGTAACACACAATGCTACACACTAATCTGCCGACCGTCAATGAATTTTATCATATATAAAGAGAACAGCAACGGACTCATGTAGTGCTTATCAAATAGCATTAAATTCACTACAAACACAATAATATAAGTCGCAATCGCTATATATAACCCGTCTCTCTAACCTGTAGTGTATCAAGAAAATTGGGAAATTTGGGTTCTTTATAAATGTTCTCCAAATAATAATATTCAACCAAAACACAACAGTAAATAGCATTAAGACGGTAGGTTAAGATGGTAACACTGTTTGACTGGACCGTTATGGTATGTGATATGATATGTTAAGTTGATAACAGTTATACGCTCTATAATTTAAGCCTACTAATGTTTCTTCTAAAGTATGAAACGAGTTGACTCTAGAGCCGGTGTTCCTGGCCTAGATACAAACAACACAACAGTATCACAAAATCAGTAAGACTGAACACTCCTAGTATGATCGGCCGAATATCTCCACATCGACAGAAAAAATCGCTCTGATTGGCTTAAGCTAAACAAAGAACTATGTGTCCAATGGCTGTTCCCATGTCAGCAACCAGCTGTTAGATGTCGTAATCTGAATCATCAAGGATAAGCTGTGTACAGGTATTTGGTGCATTGCGGGTTTTTTGCCTTACCATGTCCGCCAAAACACGTATATAGAAGAATGACTTTTATGTCCGTTAAAACACCTATAACGGTACCTTGCGGGCGAGGGGAATATATATATAGTTAGAGAGCTTTTTTAGAGTATTCCAGCGCCTAGGGGGGAAACTGGATTGCGAAGCAAAAGGGCCAGTTATATCCCACAGAAGCTTTTACAGTACACTGTACAGTGACTGCCAGGCAAGTGGCGCAGCGCGGCGCGTGTGAACAGGTTAACGTAACTACCGTGCATACTGGAGCAGTCCTGCAGTCGCAATGCAGTAACTGCTACAGGCCTACACTCGACTGTACTGGCATAATTTGAGCGCCATCTTGTGGTATTTTGCCATTATTGGATTACCCCTAATAACCAATCAACAGAGACAGTATTTGGTATTAAATTACTTTTATTTCAAATCTTCTTTAAAGTGTGCCTTCTAATAATACCAATCTCACTGGAAAGCGACGAGTTTTTATATAAAGTTTTCTAATTTCGATATTTTCGTTAATAATTTTGTCTTTTTCGTTATTTTCGGGTTTTATAACTATCCAACAAAGGGAGAGTTTTTGAAGCTTGTGTCCTTTCTTCAATTGTCTATGGTAGTGAATCGTTTTTGTCAGATAATGTCAAATCGTTAGAAAGACTAAACATTAGAATGCTTAAAAGTACTTCTTTCCATCAGACCCCAGACGCCCAACGATATATTTGTTTAATCGAAGGCGGCTTTTCCAAATTAATAGATATTCTTAGTAGAAATAGGAAGACTTACCTAAGTAAGATTATAAAGAGCTTTAACAGTGTTTGAACTGTGAAATTACCCAGCTTTATAAAACTAATGTCCGTTCTTGAAACCCCCTATACCAATGTAGGTCCAAGTGAATCAAAAAAACATATTTTAAGTAAACCAGATACAGTCTCACAGTATGTGACGTACCGGTCTACAATTAATTGCGAACTTACAGTTGTGCCCATGTAATTTATTCATCTAAACTTTACATACCCGACTATTTACGTAAGAGTTTTACTAGACTCAGGTTGTCTTCCCATAATGTGTATATTGAAAAAAAGTTTGGAAGCTAGAGTTTGTTCATGTGATAGTATTTCCATCCAGGATGAGACGCTCGTATTATTCGATTGTAATTCAACCATACAGATTAGGGCCAAATAAACACAACTAGAATTTGTTAACTTAGAAAATTTATTGGATACTCAGTTTTGAAAGTCCCCAACCGAAGTTTGTCGGTATATTTGTGAAATTCTAGAATAGTTTGGGTAGTAAATTGTTATTTCAATAGTTAAATTATTAAGTTTAAAAATCAGTCAATAGTTATCACTTTGTTAGATTTTTCTATTTGATTTTATATATTTGTTAAGTTTAAAAGCATTGGAATAGTGATTGTCATTGTGAAATTGTGCTGTTCCATAAATAAATGCAATAAATACTATTCATTGGTCAATAAAACTATATATTTATATAATAATATTCATAATGCTGTAATATTACAATCTAATGTCATAAAATTAATATTAATAACAAATAATTAATAACTAATAAGGATGATGAAGTATGTTCATTAACTGCCATTTATATAGCAATGAGGCTGGAGAAACAACCAATGGCATCCAGGCACCACCGCGAGGTATAAAGAGGCACCTGCTACTATAGAACAACCAATGGCATCCACGCACCACCGCGAGGTATAAAGAGGCACCTGCTACTATAAAACAACCAATGGCATCCAGGCACCACCGCGAGGTATAAAGAGGCACCTGCTACTATAAAACAACCAATGGCATCCAGGCACCACCGCGAGGTATAAAGAGGCTCCTGCTACTATAGAACAAATATGAACATTATGACGCTAGGTGGCGTCTCAATCAACATTTCAGTAGAATTTAATTATTAACCAGTGACACAGAATAAATCCATTTGTAAATTAATTAACTAAACAACGGAGCCCCTAAGAGGACATGAAAAAGAAACAAAAATTCTAACACTAACTTCGAGTTACTAACCTAAATTAATCAAAATATGCAAATTAAAACTGCAGAGAACACCTTTGCAGCAACAATGATAGATAGTAAAATTTATGGTAGCTAATAAATAATAAAAGCAATGAATGAAATGAAATATTATCCTTACCCTTGATAAATATCATAAGTATGGGATATATTCCAATCACACCCAATACATTATTTATCTCAGGTTGGAAACAAAATTAAACACAGAAAATTGTATGTAATTATTTTTCTATTTGGACTGAATTATCTAAATTATGTACAGCTGTAGTCAGGATATCAGCTATTTGACCCTGATTTGTTTCTCTCAGACATTGACAGAAAGTAAGAAAATCGTTGTATGACCTTCTAATTATCGCGTTGACCAGTTCATTATTCTTTGCCACTGTGGTTTCTTTACTATTGATTGATTTAGCTATAGAATCCCTAAAAACTTGTTTCCTACGAAGTAATTTTATTACATAGTTTGGTTCGACTCTATTAACTAATACAAACTTATATTTAGTTAGTATCAACGGAAACTTTTTATCATCATCTGTTGTTTTATCCTCTAAAATATTTACTATATGAGTTTGATGTGTTTCCTTTAATCCTTCAATAAATATTTCGTAATTGTTTTCTGTACCCCATTTTATTGCCTCCAATAAAGTCTTTATTTTACTGAATACATTTGGTTTCGAGTTAATTATAGATAAAACATCCCGAGACAAAGTTCGTTTAGCTTCTAAGAAAATTATAAGTTCTAATATTTCTAGTTTATCTAGAAGATCATTCTCCTTAGACGCTATTTTCTTCCAATGTGAACTTAAATCACCTGTATATTTTTCTCTTATTAAGTTGCTTTCCATATGTTTATGAAACTTACATTTGACTTTATTATCTGAAATATTTTCATCGATTTTAATAAAATGGAAACAAATTTCTTCTCTACAGTTAATTTCATTGTGCTGTTCGCATTTTGAATTACATTGACATTATATCTGAAAACTAAACGAAATGTTTTTTATTCGAATTTGTTTAAGGAATTCCTGCAATGAATTATTAAGATAACACTTCACTTTATTGACCAGCTGTGGATCCGATCTCCTTTTCCTTCCAGTTGAAATGCTTTCTGTATCAACCTCTTCAGTTCTAATGATCTGAACTTTGACCCGATGCAACGAATTAGCAGATCTTTCCAAGATAATCTCATGATTACTATCTAAATATATCTGAGCAACTCTGTGGTATAGTTTAGGTTGAATTTCTCCATCTCCTACAATGTAGGACAAATCTATAGTTCTCTTAATTAAACGGTAGTACAAACTTTCTGGTAAGAAACTATCGAATATTATATAAAATTCCAAGCTGGAATATTTTGGTACAAACGGATTTATATTTACTGGCTTCAGTCTGCACGGAACGTAATAGGATCGCTTTATATTTTGGTTTAAAGTTCCTTTAATCTGAGGCAAAACTCTTTCACATAGTAAATCAAAACGTTCTAGAATATTCAACATAAAATGTTTTTTATCAAGAACGCCTTCCCACAGATAATCAAGGAGTTCTTCATGTAATATACCATTGTCGTCCAGATCCTTCCAGAAAGTAAAGTGTTGTTTCTTTATTTTATCCTTAACAGTTATTATTTTGGTAAACATTCCACTCAACCATTCTGGGCTCATTATAACAGTGTCTCTTAGAGATTCATCATCAAAGTAAATTATTGTACCCAAATCGTGGTAAAATTCTAACATTGTTTTCAAACCAATGTCATTCATTTCTACATCAATAGCATTTAACTTTACTTTTAATTCGTCAATGTTAATATAAACTTTGCCATCGTTTATTAATTGAGACACAAGTTGCTCAAATTGTAAATATTGTAGAGGTATTTCCTCTTTGAACCTAATCATTTCTTTGGCAATCTCTTGCTGCAAATTCTCCAGTTCTTCAGCGCTATCACTCACAATTTCTTTATTATTTTCTAATGCATAAAATTTCTTTACTAAATTACTTGTAAGGTGAGTTTTATCTATATAGTTGTTAATGGATTTAAAAATATTAGTTGCCAATTTTGATTGAGTTCTAAAATCAGCATCTAAACTACCTTTATGAGTTCCGACTATAAATACTGGTGGGCCGACAACATTTGATGTTTTTTCATCAAAATTCGCACCAAATAAGTAAATACTCCTTAACCAAAAATCTATAAATTCAATATTGGTCATCTCGCCATAAACTTTTCTGTTGGTGTCATCAGCTCTAACAATAACATCAGCTGTCTTGTCGAGATCTTGTGTCAAATCAAATACAATTATGTAAATAGCCCGTCTACTTAGAAACATCTGATGGGTTGTATAATAAATACATTGGCCTCCAAAATCGACTATCTGTAGAGAAAAGCGACTGTCTTCCTCAATAAATTTAGCCAGAATATCTTGAGGTTTACCAGATGTTAGTATATCTTCTACTCCTTTAGATATGTTTGCAGGGATTTGTGTTTCAGAAGAATCATGTGTGGATTGAATACATTCTGTACCTTCTCTATGTCTACCAATGTTTCCCTCTGTGACCCTGACTTCACATTCATTACTGATCTGTTCTTTATTGCGTGTAATTTTGGAAACTAACCTCCTGCATAAACTAACGGTTGAAACTTTATTAGCACTTCCACTTGCAACTGTAATAGGAATCTTTGTAGGTTTAACATTAGCTGCTGATGAAGAGGTTGAAACTATGGGAGTCGCACTTCCAACAACCTTTCCAGAAGTTCCAGAATCATCACTTTTATTTTCTGCAACTTGTTTACTTTCTAGAACAGTTTTTGCTATTTGTTTAGTAACAAAGTCATTGACATCTTTCTCCAAGTTTTCTTTATCTTTATCTCGTAAGTTGGTCCAATCTGTGTTTTGTTCGGTATTTATAATACAGTTAGCAGATGAGTCAATACCATCAGTTATTTGTTCATTAATATCAAACGGTTGACCAATAAGGGCCTTCTTCAAACTAGTTTTACCAGCCCTCTCTTGTCCCACTAACATTAACCGGGTTTTCAGTATCCATGTAGTCAGTCCCTTTAGAAAGAGCTGCTTTATAAGCAGCCAATGCTTCTGGGCCTCTCGCCATTATCTCTATCGGCAGTTTTTGTTCTTTTATATAATTAATTAAAAGTTTTGGAACTTTCAGTGAATTTAATTCACTTATAGTCAGAAGTCCCATATCTCTGAATTTATTAACAATTTCCATTGTTAAAACTTCATCTAAACCCCAAATACTAACCAGATTCTGGGTTGTTAACTCAGAAATATCTGCATCCAGTTTAAAGTAAAGTTCTTTCTCTTTATCTGAAAAAACATCAACAGTAGATTTAATTATATCAGTTATCTTACCCTGAAGTGGTTTATTAATGGGACCAACCCATCCAATATACTCAACAATTTCATTTAATTCTTCAGCTTTCTCCAATATACTTTCCACCAGTTTGATACTTTTCTTTGTTTCAGTTTGACCTTTACGGAACGTATCAATTACTGTAATTGTGCCGCGATCATCTCCTGTATAAAGTATAATTATTGTTATTTAAATTGACTAATAATTGTAAATATTCCATTATTCCTCCCCAAGAGTGGACATTCATTATTACGTAATATAGCAATGATAAACAGAACACTAGGATGGTTAAAATTACAAAAATTTGTTTTTTTGCATAATTTATGATCCGAAGTACAAAACTGAAATACAATTTCTATGAATTTCACTCGTTTCCCGAAGCGCCATCTAGCGGACATAGTTTCACTGTTTCAAGCATTGACAGAATTCCGATCGGAGGTACGGTCCAATATTTCTTCGTACCACAGTCCCAAAGGGTGGTGAGGTTCCAAACTCAACACCGCTATTGGGGAAGCTAAGGCAATTATTGGCAATAACCAATATAATGATGCTACTATGATCCAACGTGATCTCACTGCTGTTAAAGCCGCTAGGGGGCGTGGGAGCAGTAGTCTTGAGGACGGGGTACCAGCTGTTGTTCACCAGTGGTCATTGACTCGGTGGATCCTGCAACTGCTGACGATTCCAGGCCCGTTATCTGTAGGTTTGAGAACCGAGGTCAACCTATCTGTTTGTGGGAAGGTTGCGTGGTCTTATACCAACGTAGTGCACAGGGCCAGTTGTGTTTATTTTCATAATATCCAAACAACGTCAGTCGCTCCCATCTCTGAAACACCCTGACCCAAATATTCTTGCGTCTAAAGTCGTGTATTAATCCTCTTGTCCCTCTTGTTAAGCTGGAATATGTTGGACACACTATCCAACACCTGCTTGAACGCGTTAGACAGCACCAGGATGGGACTGCTAAGGATGGTAGCGAACAAGTCAAGACTGTACACAACCACATCATGACACACCGTGGCGTGCCCAATACACGCTGGCTGACTGACTGGCGCGAGCTATTTAAACATTTCAAAGTAATTGCACGCCACCTAGTGTTTTTTTGTTGGGTGCAATCTTCGCCCGCGTCCAATTTTCGCCCGCGTCCAATCTTCTCCCGCGAGCAACCTTCGCCCAATAAGACTTGTGTGAGGAACCATTTTAGTGACAAATTGAAGGTAAGGGGCAGGTTAGAAAGACGGCGTTTTCTAACCAAAACAATAAACGTTGGTGTTACAAACTGAGGGACGGCTTTTTCTAACCAATACAATAATTGTTTATTGGGCGAATGTTGCTCGCTGGCGAAGATTGCTTGCGGGCAAAGGTTTCACGCGGGCCAAGTTTGCTGCGTACCTGTTTTTGCCAGTTCTGCAAAAGCTTGAAATGTATTTTATTCGCACTCGCCGGCCCATTATCAACATGCAGAAATGTGATTGGCAAGAGTTCGTGGTGCTGCATCCCAGTGGATAGTAACTGGTCTCTCTTTGTTTTATTGCCAGTTCCTTCTCCTTTTGGGACTTCACACTCTAAATATCATCTATTGGCTTGGCCTCCTGAGAATGCCTTCCTTCGTGAGACGAAACTCCATTAATAATACACTTCTCAGCGGGTAATTTGAAAAAGGCCATGCATTCATATTTTGTTTCATCACGGGTCTAAATTATCATTAGCATGTTTAGCATGTTATAAATTAGCATGTGGGGCGAGCCACGAAGTGAGTGAGCCTTAGCGTAGTGGTACCATTAATCAACCTGTCGTTCTGTCGTTCTGTCGTTTTCAATTTTAAACGTTAATAACTCGGCCAATCTTTGATGAAATCTATCCAAACTTGGTACACATGTTGTTTGGCAAAAGTTTAGAAATTTTCCAAGTAGAATTTCCGTGTGGCCTTCGAGAAGCTAAGATAATAGCAGTTAATTAGTTAATTAAGTTGATTGCGGTGAAAACGCCATTTTCAACCTGCCTTTTAAAGGAAATTAATTGTTTTACAGTATAAGATTTAAATAATTATACTTAAAAATTATACAGATATAATCCCCATACGCCATTCTATTATAGTTTTTAATTAGTTTAAGTGATTTGCTTTAATAAATGTGTCTTTAATTGATCTAAACGTAATTAAACCGCACAATTATTGAGTACAAATTTAATCCTTCCCATTATTGGTCAAGTCTCTGCTGGTGTGGAGCTAGCTGCTGGGAGTTGTGGCTGTAGACTAACCTGAGAGGAATTGTAATAGAGGCAACCAGTATTGCTATTCCAGCCCAATCACTGAATTGTGTTTATTATAGGCTGGACGGGCCGCATAACCGTTCGACTATTACTACTATTGCTATCTCAGTTAAATGACAGATATAATAACATAAATACAATCCATGGCATGGCTGTTGTAGGCTTCTGAAATAGTTTATTCCACAATGTATATGTCTGGTTATTTTTTAATTGAATTTTTGCAAAGTAGTAAAATTAATGTTCTTAAAAATAATATTATTATTTTATATGTAACCTAGGAAATTAGCTACATTTTTTCGCTGCAGCTTTAAGAGTGTACATTGATTTAATATTATTTCAATACCCATATTACTACATCGGCATAAGATGCGTTGGCGTTGTATCACACATCTCCACATATCACACATCTCCACATAGATGTATCAACAGTTACTCGCACAGTTTCGAAACTTCGCATAGTTATAACTGTATAAAGATCGTCAGTCTGCGTTTAGGAAAAATATTTTATGACAAAACAGGACAAGCGACGAGCGCAACGAGGCATATAATGAAGACGAGTACTGCGTTGACTAAATTATTATATAAACCACCTGGCTTCACATATTGATCGCATCCCTAGTTATTATTATTATAAAGATCGTCCTAGCTTGCGTTTAAGAAATATATTTAAATACAAAACAGGACGAACGCAAAGAGGCTTATAATGAAAACGAGTACTGCGTTTATTATATTCCTATAAACCACCTGGCTTTGCATATTTAACGTGCGATTGGAAATAAGTTCGTGCTACCCTTCCGTGGGTGGTAGATGTCGCGGTTATGTATTGGTGGTTGGGAAGGGTGGGGGGGGGGGGGGGGAGATTAAAAGGGGTGAACACGTACTGTCCACCTTTCTTTGATTGATTGGTGGTGTGGGTAAATTTCTCAAAACCTGATTTTGTGATACAGTCGCTGCATTTTAATTTGTATATAATAACTAGGCCTCGTGCTGCGCGAAGTCCCCACGAACGTGTTTAGTTGTTATTGTCTAAAGAAGGACTCCGTAAGGGATCAGAAATATTGTAAAAAATCATACTTTTGAAATTTAAACCATTCTATTGTCTCGTTTATCATTGCTACTGTACTGATTTGGTTGTGCTATACTAACCATAATATTATTAATTAATAAATTTCGTTACCCCGACCAGGAGTGTAAAGAATAAAAAAATATATTCCAAGTTATAGCCAAAACCAAAACATTTTGAAACGCTGAGAGTGATAAATCGATGAATTGTCCCAAAATGGCGTACCCCCCACCGATAACCACCGATAGTATTCGTAAAAGTACTTCGCGAAGATCGCGACGTTTGCGAAGTTAAATTTTGTGTTTACCAATACTATAGGTGGAGCTACGCAAACCCTCCGTGAACGCAGATTAAGATTCAGTGGGCACTGCTGGCGAAGTAAAGACGAGGTCATACCAGATCTACTTCTCTGGCAACCAACTCATGGAAAGCGTAGTCGTGGACGACCTGCCATAACATATATAGATCAACTTGAAAGGGATACTGAACTTGGGAGAAACGAAATTGCGACAACTATGGAGAATCGGGAAGCCTGGAAGGATCTCATTTCCACTGTCCGAGTTCGCTCGACCAAGTAGTAGTAGTATAGTATCAAATATACTTGACCTTTCAACAAGTAAAGCCTGTTCCCTTCCATGAAATAATAATGTGCACATAAATACTGACAAACAAACAATCAGACGATTTTGTTTACAGCAATACGTACAGTCCTAAAGATCTTCTAAGTATTATTATACAACTTACCAATTATGATATTGTGATTATTTGAAAAGAAAGCAATAGTAGTAATAATGTCATATGTGGTCCAAATTCTTTTAATGATTTCTCCAGTTATACATGTTATTATATTTATATAGACATCTTCAAAAGGCCAATTTGTAGTGGCAATTGTGTCATTTGATGGACAATAAACAATTTTACTTTGTCGACCACCTTGATATTTCATATTCCTGATCCAAATTAGTTCCCCAGTTACACTAGATTGGCAATATATACCATCTGCTGCATTGTAAACTATAAACGTATCATCTCTTCTCCAACATAAATTCATTGGTTCATCAACACGAAATTTCCATAGTAATTCACCAATCTCTGTTGACCAGATTTTTATGGAATTGTCTTTGTGTCCACTTGTTGCAATGTTAGATCCACAGTGATTGTACTGAATATCCCAAACTAAACAATTATGACTCTGCCAAGATCTAAGAGTCCACCGACGCATGTCTTCATTAATTTTTATAATATATATTTTCCCACAGCTTGAACTGATGCAGATGCTATCTCGGTTAGATGGGTGACATTTTAATCCGGTCAATAAACTGGTTTCTTCAAGCTGAAACTCGGATCTGGAAATATGTAAAACTTGTTTCCAATGAGGTTTATGTTCCCATATTAAAACACCATCTTTACTACACGCAAAAATAAGTTGACCATCACACGAAAGTGATATTATTCTATTGAAGTACGAATGTGATGCATCTGGTAAAGTTTCTAATACATAAAGGTTTGATGCATCTGCTATGGTAATTTCATTTTCTCTACAATAAACAAATGTTGATCCACCAGGGAATATCTGAATGTCCTGTATACCCTCCTTCCATGTATAGCTGTGGCATAAGAAAAACAACAAATAGAGAGATAAAAGGAGTTGAAGACAAGGGGAATTTTTTATTTCTTTCCATAGCAATGGACTAAGGAAAATGACTATATAATTAAAGTCAATATTTATAATATGTATAACTCTAACTGTAGCAAAACCATGAAATATACAAATTTATAGTTTCTCAACTCAACTAAAAGTAGAAGAATTCGTGTTTAAATGAAGTACAGTAGGAGATAGTGCATTTCCACTGGTGAAGTTGGAGCGAGTGAAAATGAATTAGGTCGTAGATGATTGATAGGTGAACGATTAGTTTTTGGTATAGTGCTTTGTAGATTAGGTCCTATTGTAGTGAAGTGGGAGTTGAAAGTTTCAGCTATTTGTTTTGGGTCTGTAATTATTGTAGTATCTGTGTTTGTTTTTATAACTAATTTATTTGGAGTTGAAGTTTTTGATGATTTGTTTTGTACGGAGTTGATAATAGTCCATGTTTTACGTGGGTCAGAACCGTTTATTTAAAATTGTTTTGCGTAATATTTTTTTCAGCTGCATGGAGTGTTGTTGTTAATTGGTTTCTGTAGGTATTGAATTTTTTTTTCTTTGAGTCTGAGTTGTTATGTAAGTAGTTACGGTATAATTTATCTTTATTTCGAATAGATTGTAGTAAGCAATTTGTAATCCAAGGTTTAAGTGATCTAATTTTATGGTTGATGGGTTTAGATTGCAGGTGCTTGGAGGAAATTATAGTTAATTCTTAATAAAATCGATCTAATTTCTGGGTTTTTGGTATGGATTAGTTAATATCTGACAATAAAGTGGATTTGCTGAAATTTTTGAAGTCGTAGACTGTACGTTGTTTTGGTTTGTTAAAGACACATTGGAATTTTTGAAGGACAATAAAAGTTGCATGGTGATCGGAATTGCCAATTTTGCAGTGGAATGAGCCTGCGTTCGCAATAGCTAAAGTAATGTTAGTAATGACTATAGGGAAAGGCATGGGCACTGGGCAGCCTTGAATAGGCTTTCCAGGATTTGGAAGTCACCGAGAATTAATCGGAAACGGTCCGATTATTTAGAGCAGCAGTAGTTCCAGTACTCCTCTACGGGAGTCCATGCTGGGCTCTTACTGCTGAGGACACCAAATCTCTGGATGGCACATTCACAAGAATGCTACGCCGGGTTCATTGTGTCAAATACAATGCACACATCTCCAACCAGACACTATATAACATTGGAGGTGTCTCATCGGTTCCCCCAAGCTTGACACTAGAACAAATAGGGAGATAGAAATAGAAACAATAGGGAGTTGTGGCGGCGCAATTTTGTCGAAAAGCCGGCACAGCATTCTTAAAAATGCAGCCGCAATGCAGCATGCCGATACTACTACTAATGTTAGTAATAATATGGTCTAGTAATGTTTTCGAGTTTGTTCTGGGGTCAATGCGTGTGGGGTGCCTAAGTAATTGTATAAAGCCGTATGAGTTAAGCAAGTTTAAACATGTCTTTTGGGTAAGATTATCTTAAGTTTTTAATATGTCAATGTTTATAACACCGGTAATTACTACATCTAGGTTTTTATTACTAAGGCTCTGTAGCGAATTGTCAAGCAAATTTAGATATTCGTTAGGTGAAATTGCGTCAGTTCTATAGATAGTACCGATTATTAGAGATTTGGAATGAGAGCGGGAGATTTTGACCCAAGAATTTTCGAGGCCCGGTATCTGGAGTTCGTTGCATGTGGAGTTGTGAAGGGAATCGCTGACAGATGGCAGTGCCGCCACGAATTCCCGGATTGACGGTTTGCAACAATAGGTGGATGGTAACGGCTAATTTGAAAAAGGTTTAATAAAGTTTCGTCATTAAAAAAAGTTTCGGTAAAGGTAACAATATCAAATTTATAATTTAAAGTTTGGATAAAAATGTTAATTGCATCAAAATTCAAGGGAAGACTTCGACCATTTAAGTGAAAAATAGAAAATGAATCTAATTTAGTACAGTAGGCAAAAATTCTGTGTTAAATGAGTGATCAGTGAACGGGCCTTTGTCAAAAGTTATATTGGTTAAATTTTGATCCGCGTCAATGTTGGAGAATGATTGATCTGATATAGATGGGTTGGGTTGATCAGTTTTATTTTTGTTCAAATATTTCAGTATCTATTCTTCATTAAAAATGTCATTAAATGGAAATATTTCCTGATAGCAGTAAATACAAAATTGTTCGATATTGTTGTCATAAATCTCGCTACTAAGTAGGTGTCAACCACACGGTAAATGGTAAGTTGCTTTACATAATGCACAAGAAAGGCTAATATCTGTACCGGTATTATAAGAATAGCAGAAGGCGCAGGGTGCAGGAGGTGGTGAATGACATGTAATTCAAAGAAAAGCGGTATGGCAAAACAAAACAAAGTCTAACAAAAAAGGCACTAAAAAAAATCAGCCTCATAACCGACTCACTTAAGCCATAAACAGATAAGTGAGAATATTACTATTAAACTGCACTTCTTCTATAGATTTTTTTTTTCTGATTATACATTTAGTCCAGATTTACTTTTTCCATATACATATATATATATGCACTTCTATAGAGATCTAACTTACTAAACTCGATGCGAACAAAGTCAAAATGTAACTTACACAAACTTTAACCATGATGAAATTCCTGAATCAGATTCTGTCAATGGTGTTGATCTCAAGCGTTCATGCTTCATTATTGGTGGCGTAATTTGTTGGAATCCACTTGTTGTTACAATGTCTATATAAAATTAAAACAATAAATTATGAATATATTTATTTTAATCCCATAACATACGGAATATTAGTTAAATAATAATACAAATAGATAACAGGGTAACACTCATACGAGTAAGATAATTATATACAATACAGTAAGTAGCCTACGTATGAATTCATATAATTTAAATGTACAGAGGCAGAAAAATATAAGGCGATTAAAATATGGCAAACAGTGATAAAAAATAATTATTTGGGGAGACCCAGGGTGAGAAGGAAAAGAGCGCATCGAAGGTCAGTCGCGCATGGGGGAATGCCAGGGCAAGATTTGAAGTGCAATTTAGTGTCAGCCGGATAGTTGCACAGCAACCAGATGCAACCATCATCCGCTTTCCAACAGTTGGGACTGCTGCAAAGAGTCTGATGACACCCGTTGGAGAGAAGCAACGCCGCTGCACGGCGGCGGAAGCTGGACAGGCCTCCCAACCTGATGTCACAATCGGGGTTGACGACGTTGTCTACGGCGTCTAGTATCGCAGTGGAGGAGGAGAACTTGCTTACTCCACACCACAGTTTAAAATAAAAGGCGCGACATTTGCGAACATGTTCTAGAACGGCAATATTCTCGGAGGGTGTGAAAATATCGCACCCATGCGTGACTGCAGGGAAGACCACCGAGAGCCATAGACGTTTTGCTGAGTCTAACGAGATCAGAGACATATTTATTTTCGAGGCTAAGTGGACACAGCATGCCAGACCCCTTTTGTGCAAGTGCGCGAAGTGACCGCTGGGGCCATTTTTGGTTGAGAGAGTTATACCGAGATAATTAAACTCACTGACAAATTCGATCTTCGTACCATTGTAAATTAGAACATCATTGTTACACATGCGACCTCCCCGGCGAAATTTTATGGCTTTGGTTTTGGATAAATTTACGGTTAGGTCATTTACCTTACAATAGTCAACTAGAGAATCAAGACCATTTTGTACGTCAACAATCGAGTTACCATATATTGCCAGGTCGTCGGCATACATAATAACAAGGCAGCCAGCTGCAACTAAAATACTAGGTAGATCTGCAACAAACAAACTAAATAAAAGAGGTGAAAGTTTTTCCCCTTGCACAACACCAATGGTCTGAATTATCGGCTGTAGAACGTATGCACCAACACAAATGTTGACAAAATTAATAGCAATAAGGGCCCAAATACAGGATATAAAATGTTTGCTGACACCGAAACGAGATAATTTAAAACAAATTTTTTGCCTGTTAACGGAGTCAAAAGCTTTGGTAAAATCAACAAAAACACAATACACATGACCACCTGCGGGTTGTAGCGATGTACGAATGAAGTTATACAGTAAATTGACAGCCATTTTTGTGGAATGCTTTTTTCGAAAGCCGAACTGCTGGACCGGTAAAATAAAATGAGACTCCGCCCACGTATAAAGTCTAGTAAATAGAATGGCGGTGTAAGTTTTGAGTAAACAAGAAAGTAACGCTATACCCCGATAACTATCAGGAGAGCACTTGGGGCCTTTTCCCTTGTAAAGTGGTAGTAGATACGACGCTAACCACGAAACTGGGCAACAGGCACAATTAAAGCACAAAGAGAATAAAGCAACTAAGTAGGGTAATAATAACCCAAAATCGGATTTTAATATTTCGTTGGTTATTCTGTCTGGACCAGCTGCCTTATGGGCTTTCTGGTCATTGACTGCTTCTGTATTTCGGTGGCAGAAATTGGGGTGTCGAGAGTGGGACAGGGGTTTTGGGGTAAACCCTCTGGAAGAACAGGGTTCGACTCCCTGGAGAGCAGATTGGAGAAGTGGGATGACCATGAGTCTTCAGACACCTGTTGGGCAACCGACTTGGTCAGAGAACCTGGCTTCAACAGGTTCCAGAACTTTGCTTTGTCCGATTCACACTCATCTACCAGATTGTGGGCAGCGCGCGCCTCATGTATCAGTTTATTTTTCTTTAGCAAACTGATGTATGTCATTTGACAAATGTTGTAGGATTCGCGGGACGACACGGTTGAGGAAGCTTTCATGGTGTGGAACGCTTTCGTTGTGGCGAGTCTGGAACTGCGGCATTCCGCCGAACCACGGTTTGGAGAGACGCCTGAACAGGGAGGCCGCGGCGGCGTTAGCGAGGGCAGTGGTTAGAAACGAACAGGCCGCATCTACACCATTGAGAAGGGCATGTTAGAATGATGTATCATCAAGGAGGTCCTTGAGTTTGTCCGGCTGGATATGTCTAATTGGTTTGCAACGCTGCATTCTATTTGTTGTAGAGTCGTTCAGATTAACTTGTATATTAACCCATTGATGTTTTGTGTTAATCGAGTGAATAATATTAATTGCCAAAATATCTAAGAGACTTTCGTCGACAAAGACCAGGTCGATGACACTGCTGCCGTTCCAGCAGAAATATGTTGGGGAAGCCGGATCATTTATACATCATTCATAAATTATATTTCTATCCTTACTTCTTTGTATCAAAAATGAGTACCAGTTTGAACTTTACCTACACCATAATATGTTTCTCTAAGTCCAGAATGGAATAATGATCTTACAATGGACTTTCTGTCTCTCACAAGGTTTAAAGGGATATACATTTGCAACCATCTCAATACCAGTTACATACTGGGACACTGGGTGTATCTCAGAAACGGTCCATAACATCCTTAGTTACACTAACACAACACATAGTATTAAACTTAATAGTGAAATGTTATTCAAATTGAGTTTCCTCAGAGTAGATAAGTTACTCTTCAGGTGGGCAAGACCGTTTAACAAATTTCTTTGTATGAAGATTTCGTGTTGTCAAACTCCATGCTAAAGAGATGAAAATATGTCCGAAATGAACCCACATTATACAGTAAAATTAATCAGTAAATGTTTTACAGGGACACATAAATTGATATTACATTAGAATGACAACATAGTATAATAAATAGTATAATGTAGAACAACGTACGTACACCCCCATACTGTCAGGCTAGTTCGTACACCACTATACTGTCAAATCGTTTCCTCAAATACCACTACCATAAAACATTGGCATAGCTTTCAGCCCAGTAGGGCAGCCCAATCAGCACTAGTATCCAATTCTAGTTGATTCATAGTCAGTGGGTACAGGGTCACCCTAGTAAAGTAGTATGAAATGGGGCACTATTAAATGATAGTTGTGTGTGTGTATGCATCTATGCATATGTAATTATGCCCCTTTATTTGGAATAGGTAACCATTCCCGAGCAACCAAGCCATTAGTGAACCTGAGGCATATCACTAGTCTTGCCTCAGTTAATACCCTAACGCTTGGGTCTGCATCGCGACAATTTGAGCTGATTTCCATGGCATAAAAAGCTTTGCCTTGGCGCTGTTTGTGTTCAATGTGAATCCGCATGTCAGGTTAAGAGCTCCGGAGACATTAGGGGAAGACATGTGTAACATTGAGTGAATAGTCTGTCCAGGATATGGAAGTCCCATAGAATATAACGGAATCTCAAGTTTGATTATTTAGAGCAGCAGTATTTACTCCTATATCCAAGCAGACTTTCTACATCGTTTCCGTTTTCTCTATATGCCCCTAGGCCTGAATGTAGCGGCCTCCACATCTTTAACATCTTTGGAGGCACTGTAAGCAGATCACATCGGGTCGAGATAGAGTCGAAACCTGATTTACGGTTCTCTGTGCTCAGTCTACCGGTTTCCAGTCTACCTCCTGGTCTAAGGGTCGCCTACATCCAGCTCTCGGGTTAGGGTCCTACCGTAGGGATAGAATCCCAGTCGAGGGTTTGACTTGGAGAACTGGGAAAAGTTCAATGAGATAAATATAATTGATGTTAATAATATATTGGGTACAATAGATAAAGTTGCCTTATGTGCGTTAGAGACAACTTAATAAGTTGGTTACGCACAATTACGCTCAATTACAATTACCAAATCTCTGGATGGCACATTCACAAGAATGCTACGCCGGGTTCACTGTGTCAAGTACAATGCACACATCTCCAACGAGACACCATATAACATTGGAGGTGTCTCATTGGTTCCCCCAAGTTTGACACTAGAACAAAATCGCCTCCGCTTTGCAGGACATCGATTTCGCCGTGAGGACCAGCCAGTGCATAATCTTATGCTTTGGCAGCCTCATGGAGTGAATAAGCATGGTGGACAGCCCATGACATTCTTGAGACGCATCTTAAAGGACACTGGCCTTGAAGATGCGGATGATCTAGCAAATGTCATGGGTGATAGGGAGTTGTGGCGGCGCAACCCTAATGTCAATCAATCCTATTAGCAGCCTTTACTGCATTGTCAGTTCTGAATTTCTTCCTGTCATAGTTGATTCGCTTGCTTGTCCTGGGTTTGCTAACTCTATAGGAGACAAATTGTATTGTATAAATTTCAAGGGTATATATTAACTTACCTGATGATGTTGTATCTGTATCTGATAATGCCTCATTATCATCTCTTGCTGACAAGTTTCCCTCATAACGTAATGGAGGAATAGTTTGTGAGCAGACTGATGTCATATATTTAAAGGTTTTCTCCAAATCATATTCTTTGATAAGATTATTGCTCCACGATGTAAGAAGTTTATAACCATTAAATTCTAAATTATTCAAAACCCCTTCTGACTGGTATGATCGAACTGGAAGGCCTGTACTAGTTTCCAGTAAATATACCTTCGACATTCCTCCAATTGCAATGTATTCTCCACTCTCATGTACGTCAATATAGGCAGCACTTATATCAGTGCTCCACACTACTTGCCAGTTTTCTATATTGTAACAATAGACTGTGTTACCATGACCTCCTGTTAGAAAGTATTTATCATCCGGAGGTGTAAACCTTACAGATAATATCTTGGGAACTGGATGATATATTTCCTTAATGCAATCTGGTTCCTTTATAGAATCTAATACACCTGAAATATCCCAAATTCTAACCAGATAATATGCGGTACATGTAGCTAGTATGTTCCCCTCACTAGAGAAAGTAATATTTGTTACTGCCTTAGAACTCGCTTTCCAGGTATGATGTTTTGCTTCCAATGCACTTAAATCCATAATTGTACATCTCCCATCAGAAAAGCATGTTGCAAATATACGATGTATAGGATGAAACACCATCTTATTCGATGTTGAAGTTGTTAATTCAAGAAATGGCACAATATACGATATTGTTGTCCTCATGAGATCAAATATACGTTTGATGATGTTTCTGGAAGATGCCCTACATTGTAACTGCGTTTCACATATTTCGCAAATAAGATCCCAGCTCCCATTATTTAACCCCCAAACCAGTAAACGCCCGTCACTGGCCCATCCTGTTAAACTCTCTCCATCTTTTGAAGCAGCGCACCTAATTATGTTAGTGGGACCAACTGGTAACGGTAGTATAATGCTCGGCTGGGGTGGTGAGTTTGTGTCCATTATCCCCATACCATATTCACCACACATAAGTTTTCTTTCACTATTCCTTCCAATGTAACACGTTTGATTATTCTTTCCAATATAATCACAAAACTTATCTAGGTCAAGCTCTGTCAATATATCCAAAAAGTGATGCAAGTTTAACGAATACACCAAATTGTTTTGAACAACAGGTTGAGAAACACGAAGTTCATTGAATCGTATAGGTTCCGTCATCAGCTTATTAAACAGAGATACCTTTATATCACCATTCATTTTAGTTTTTAGTACAACATCAATGGTGCGGCATACAAGATTAATAAATGCAGATCCTTGACCTTTATATAATGGAAGCCTTTCACCAGGACTACAACCCATAGCAACGGCAATATGATTGTACTTAGATCCAGTAATAATAATATAATCTCTGATATCGTATCGATCGGGTCGATCTCGTGAAAAGATTTGACAAGCTTGAACAAAGAACACTCTTGGTTTAGGTATGCTAGTTGCATTACAGCAGTCAGTTGAAAATATACTTACAATGTCATTTATGGCCATATGTTCACCATCAGAGCAAGTTATTGATCCATTTATGCCGTGACCCATAAGGAATACAAAGAGGCATTCTATTTCTGACAACATAGAATTATTTCGAAATTTTGTGAGACCTTCTACCAAATCTTCCAATTTTATTATGCCACGCAAATTCGGATTTGCCGGTCTTTCAATTAATTCGCTAAAACGATCATCTCCAAATTCAATTATTTCACATGAAAGTCCTCTCCCAAAAATATCTTTAATTAAGTTGACATCATAAATTGAATCAGTCCGTTCTTCGAAACGATCGTCTTTGTAGAAAATTATGTTCACAATGAGACAAATTGTACGGCCGTTTCTTGATATTTTGTACGATTTCTCATATTCAGAGCTTGCCATCATTGTTTACGTGATGCCCTGCTGCAACACTCCCAAATATTATACTTATTATTTATTATAGAAAACGCATTACTATATAGATACTCTCTTGCGGCGTTAAGATGGTTGAAAACAACATTAAAACTAAAGAGCATTTAGTACCTGCCTGCTGTCTTGTACAACACAATATCGGTAATACCTTTCTTTACATCATTCTAAAAAAAAATTGTTGAGAATTGAATGTTACACAGATAATTAATCTCTCAAAGATTTTTAACCATGTATACACATTAAAATAATTGTTATTCCAATAAGATAACGTCATCTTCTCATGAAAACTTGTTTGAACTTTAACAGAATATCAACTATAACATCACCTGTAAGCAAGGACAACAAACAAGTATTTCAAATTAATTATTTTAAATTTTAATTTACGGAATTTTAAGGTTCGACTATTTAGGGCAGCTGTAGTACCAGTACCGATAGTAGAAGTAGTTTAATATTATTCATGGGGACACTCCGAATATCTTTGATATAAAAAAATGTTGTAGTAGAATAAGTAATAGCTATGATGTTGAGAATCGGCCAAATTCCTAGTCTACCATTCTGAATCTCCTTTTTTATCATTTTCTTATTTTTATTTCCTTTTTTAACATTTTTTAACATTTTTTACACTTTTTATTCCTTTTTTATCATTTTCATTTTCATCATTTTTACACTTTCTTATTTATTTTTCATACATTCATTTCATTTTTTATCATTTTTTCACATTTTCCTTTTCGTTTTTTTCATCTGTCTATTATCGGCGTGCGTGCTCTAAACGAATGGCTTGAATAATTACCTAATCTATGTGATAATCTTTTGTAAACCCATTTCTTTTATATATTTCTTTTATAATCAGTTCTCTGAGAGACTTGGAGCTGTATTCATAGAGTTATTATTAGTTAAAGCTACTTAGTGACATATTTTAGTAAAAGTTGCAACTGTAGTGGCCATATATTTATTAGGGGTCATCGAACCTGAATTGACCTATGCCAGTACCACTGTACGAGTACTGCAGTATGCACCTATTACTGTGCACTGTACTGCTGTATCAGCCTTCCTGCCTTCTGCATGTCATATTATATTTTACTGTTTTACTTCATACTTACTGACTTATGTAAATATTAAACTTTGAGAGACTGCGCTCTCTACATTGGTGACCCGGACTTGCGCGAACGGATTTCGCGTACAGGCGTAGCTCTGTAGCTACCGATGGCTAACGGCCTCAACGCGGTCGCCATCAAACTGCCCCCATTCTGGGCGGAAAACCCATCCGTCTGGTTCGCGCAGGTGAAGGCCCAGTTCCACCTCCGGAGGATTGTCGACGACTCGACAAAGTACTATCACGTTGTCGCCTCTCTCGACCAGCCGACCGCCGCTCGCCTCCTCGACACACTCACCACTCCGCCTACCAACGGGAAGTACGAGGGACTGAAGGCGAGGCTCCTTGGGACATTCGCCTTGAGTCGGTGGGAGCGCGCTGCGAGACTCCTCCATATGCGTGGGCTGGGCGACCGCAAGCCGTCCGAACTCATGGAAGAGATGCTGGGGCTCCTCACCGGGCACACGCCGTGTTTGCTGTTCGAGCAACCCTTCCTCGAACAGCTCCCCGAGGATATTCTGCTACAGATATCGAATGACTCTTTCGAGGACCCCCGCGCCCTGGCTGCCACCGCCGATGCAGCAACTCATCTACATGGAAACTTTCCAGCCGATCCCCCTCCGTTGCTCCTCCTCCACCATCCTGGGAACCCATCCTCACCTCGCATCGACCTCCGTGGACTGAGTTTACTCCGACCTCCTGGTGGAGTTCCCCGCCATCACGACGCCAACCTTCTCAGACTCGTCCACTCGCCACGGCGTGGAGCATTATATTTCGACCACTGGTCCTCCCGTTCACGCCCACGCCCATCGACTTCCTCTCGATAAACTCGAGATCGCTCGTGAAGTGTTCCTCAAGATGGAGGTGATGGGGATTATTCGCCGTTCGAATAGCCCCTGGTCGTCTCCCCTGGTCTTCATAGTAGAAGTAGTTTAATATTATTCATGGGGACACTCCGAATATCTTTGATATAAAAAATGTTGTAGTAGAATAAGTAATAGCTATGATGTTGAGAATCGGCCAAATTCCTAGTCCACCATTCTGCATCTCCTTTTTTAACATTTTCATATTTTTATTTCCTTTTTTAACATTTTTTAACATTTTTTACACTTATTATTCCCATTTTATCATTTTCATCATTTTTACACTTTCTTATTTATTTTTCATACATTCATTTCATTTTTTATCATTTTTTCACATTTTCCTTTTCGTTTTTTTTCATCTGTCTATTATCAGCGTGCGTGCTCTAAACGAATGGCTTGAATAATTACCTAATCTATGTGATAAGCGTTGAATTTCTTTTGTAAACCCATTTCTTTTATATATTTCTTTTATATTCAGTTCTCTGAGAGACTTGGAGCTGTATTCATAGAGTTATTATTAGTTAAAGCTACTTAGTGACATATTTTAGTAAAAGTTGCAACTGTAGTGGCCATATATATATTAGGGGTCATCGAACCCGAATTGACCTATGCCAGACCTATGACCGCCGCTCGCCTCCTCGACACACTCACCACTCCGCCTACCAACGGGAAGTACGAGGGACTGAAGGCGAGGCTCCTTGGGACATTCGCCTTGAGTCGGCGGGAGCGCGCTGCGAGACTCCTCCATATGCGTGGGCTGGGCGACCGCAAGCCGTCCGAACTCATGGAAGAGATGCTGGGGCTCCTCACCGGGCACACGCCGTGTTTGCTGTTCGAGCAACCCTTCCTCGAACAGCTCCCCGAGGATATTCTGCTACAGATATCGAATGACTCTTTCGAGGACCCCCCCCCGCGCCCTGGCTGCCACCGCCGACACAGCAACTCATCGACATGGAAACTTTCCAGCCGATCCCCCTCCGTTGCTCCTCCTCCACCGTGGACTGAGTTTACTCCGACCTCCTGGTGGAGTTCCCCGCCATCACGACGCCAACCTTCTCAGACTCGTCCACTCGCCACGGCGTGGAGCATTATATTTCGACCACTGGTCCTCCCGTTCACGCCCACGCCCATCGACTTCCTCTCGATAAACTCGAGATCGCTCGTGAAGAGTTCCTCAAGATGGTGGTGATGGGGATTATTCGCCGTTCGAATAGCCCCTGGTCGTCTCCCCTCCACATGGCGCCCAAACCAAACAGCGGTTGGTGGCCCTGCGGCGACTACTACTACTACTAGGATCGGCATGCTGCATTGCAGCTGCATTTTTAAGAATGCTGTGCCAGCTTGTCAACAAAATTGCACCGCCACAACTCCCTATCACCCATGACATTTGCTAGATCATCCGCATCTTCAAGGCCAGTGTCCTTTAAGATGCGTCTCAAGAAAGTCATGGGCTGTCCACCATGCTTATTCACTCCATGAGGCTGCCAAAGTACAAGATTATGCACTGGCTGGCCCTCACGGCGAAAGCAATGTCCTGCAAAGTGGAGGCGATTTTGTTCTAGTGTGAAGCTTGGGGGAACCAATGAGACACCTCCAATGTTTTATAGTGTCTGGTTGGAGATGTGTGCATTGTACTTGACACAATGAACCCGGCGTACCATTCTTGTGAATGTGCCATCCAGAGATTTGGTGTCCTCAGCAGTTAGAGCCCAGCATGGACTCCTGTAGAGGAGTACTGGAACTACTGCTGCTCTAAATAATCGGACCTTAAGTTTCCGATTAATTCTCGGTGACTTCCAAATCCTGGAAAGCCTATTGCGGCGACTACCATCTCCTCAACAACGCCACAACCCCCGATCGGTACCCCGTCCCGCACATCCAGGACTTCTTGATGCGACTCGCAGGGGCCACAATATTCCCCAAGGTTGATCTGGTGCGGGGCTACCACCAGATTCCCGTGGCGCCCGGAGACGTTCCCAAGACCGCCGTTGACACTCCGTTCAGCCTCTTCGAATTCGTTTGTATGCCATTCGGCCTCAAGAACGCCGCCCAGGCCTTCCAACACCTGATGGACTCTGTGTGCTCCGGGCTTGACTTCCTCTATGTGTACCTCAACGATATCCTCATCGCGAGTGCAACCCCCGAGGAACACCTCACCCATCTGCGCCAACTGTTCCAGCGGCTCCAAGACTACGGCCTTGTTGTTAACCTGGCGAAGTGCGTGTTCAGGGTGGCGGAAATCCAGTTCCTGTGCCATGTCGTCAATGCGTTTGGTGTCCATCTGCTCCCCGATAAGGTAGAAGCCGTCCGCTCCTTCCCACGTCCAACCACCACCAAAGGGTTGCAGGAGTTTATCGGTATGGTAACGTTTTACCACCGATTTATTCCTGCAGCTGCTGCTACACTGCAGCCCCTTTACGCCGCCGTTGCTACCAACTCCCGACTGAACTCCCGAACTAGCCGTGTCCTTTGAGTCCTCCAAGCGGGCCCTCGCGAATGCCGCCATGCTCATCCACCCTCGCCATGATGCGCCAACCTCCGTCACCACCGATGCATCCGACTCAGCTGTCGGCACGGCACTAGAACAGTGGACCGATGGCAAGTGGCGGCCGATTGCGTTCTTCAGTCGACAACTTCGCCCTCCGGAACGGAAGTACAGCGCCTACGACAGCGAACTCCTCGACTTATACCTCGCAGTCCGCCACTTCCATTATTTTCTCGAAGGGCAAACGTTTGTGGCCTACACGGACCATAAACCCCTAACTCAGGCCTTCTCAAAGATCACTGACCCATGGTCCCCCCATCAACAGCGCCACCTGGCGTACATCTTGGAATTCACCACGAATGTATGCCACATAGACGGGAAGGACAACCAGGTCGCGGACGCTCTCTCTCGCAGCTTCGTGGGCCACCTGTCCACCCAACTCGGGGTCGACTATAAGGCCATGTCGGCCACCCAATGGGAGGACGACGGACTCCAGGCCTTCCGGGCAAACCCTGGTAGCCTCGATCTACGTGATGTCACACTAGCGGATGATGACATCACGCTCCTCTGTGACATCTCTACGGGCACACCTTGGCCGATCGTCCCCAGCACATGGCGCCACCACATGTTCGATGTGGACCATTCGCTGTCCCACCCATCAATCCGATCCACTAGGAAACTCCTCTCTGAGCGTTTCGTCTGGCATGGCCTGTCCAAACAAGTGACGAGCTGGGCGAAGGATTGCGTCGCCTGCCAGACCTCTAAAGTTCAACGCCATATAAAGGCCCCCCTCGAGACATTCCCTGTTCCTCGACGCCGGTTCGACCATATCAACGTCGACCTGGTAGGGCCACTCCCTCCATCCAGGGGCTTCACCTACCTGTTTACGATTGTCGACTGGACTACTCGTTGGCCCGAGGCCATCCCGCTCGCCGACTCCACCACCAAGAGCTGCGCCCGCGCTCTCGTCGCCCACTGGATCACTCGGTTCGGCGTCCCGGTTGAACTCTCCTCCGACAGCGGCAGTCAGTTCACCTTGGAGTTGTAGGCTGACGTCAACAGACTCTTTGGCACCAAACTCCACCGGACGATGGCCTACCATCCGCAGGCAAATGGCCTGGTGGAACGGTTCCACCATTCCCTCAAGGCCTCCCTTAGAGCCACTAACTAACCACTAACTGGACCAAACTGGGTTGACAAACTGCCATGGGCCCTTCTGGGCTACCGGACCGCCCCCAAAGAGGACCTCCACTGCTCGTTGGCCGATCTGGTCTACAGCGAGCCACTCACAGTCCCTGGCGACTTTGTTGCCTCGCCAACCGACCCGCCGAACGCGACAGCCTTTCTCCCGGGCCTCCACAACCACGCACGGCAGTTCATGCCCACCCCAACCTCCGGTCATGGCCAACCCAACTCCTCAGTGCCGTCACAACTATAACCACCAGTGATTATGTCTTTTTATGCACCGACGCTCACAGCGCCCCCTTACAGCGGCCCTGCACCGGGCCGTACAAGGTCGTACAGCGTGGCTCAAAGACGTTCGTCACTGAGGTGGGTGGGGTACAGGAGACTGTATCCATCAACAGACTCAAACCGGCCCACCTCGCTATCGATGAACCCATCACTGGGACCATGGCCTGGTGGGACGGCCACAGTGACACTGTGGCCGTCCCACCAGGCCATGGTCCCACCGCGTTGTGGTCGACCACCTACAGTGACACCACCCCTTGTCCTCCCTCCCCTCCCATTCCCTGCAATTCACCCAAACCACCCCAAAATACCATAGCAACTCGAAGTGGGCGGGCCATTCAGCAGCCATTTTTATTATCATTTTTATTAATTCAGATCTGGGGGAGCCATGTAGTGGCCATATGTAATAGTGGTCATCGAACCTTGAATTGAACTCCATCTGACATCTGTAATGAACTAAAATATGGGTTTTAAATCTAAATTAAGCAAAATAAGTAAACTAAAACCGCAAAGAACACCTTTTCAGCAACCCCACTTCCATTCATTTAGCCTGGGCTAAGCTCACATTGGCAAAAACTCAAATTACATACGGGAAAAATAGGTCCAACATATAAACTATCTCAGCTCGTGAGCAAAAATCTATTAAGTAAGACTCTAATAATTAAGCTAAATGATTTAATTGGGACACTATTTACTTATTTTCGATATATGGTGTAAAATAAATTTTACATAAAGCAAAATAGTAGTAATAAAAAGTAACCTGAAAAATGAATGTTTATTTCCGGGTCCTTTTCTTCTTGGAAATCCGTTTGCGACTCTTCAACGGTGGGGAATCATTACCGGGCGTGGAAGCAAGGGACCCCTGGGCTGATGGATGGAGTTCCAATGAGACAGGGGGGGGGGGGGGGGGGACCTGCGACAGTCCGAATAGTTCACCCGCCAACTCATCGGCTACGCATCGGAAAAAATGTGCACATTCTACTATTCCTCGAAACAGGGCCGGAATTAGAGTGGTGGGTGGCCTGGGGCCAGGTCAGTGGTGGGGGGCCTGGGCTCTACTGTATGGGGTTTGGCCATACGGCGCCGAGGAATCTCAAGACTATACTAAATACTGAAAGACACATTTTCTCTCGTTTTCATTACCCTAACCTTTCAAGCTATTTCTTGCAAATACCTTTCAAAGAAACCTGAATGTAAATATATTATATTAGTAGGGATGTGAGTCAGAAAATGTTTGGAAATTTCCGTAAAATTTCCGATTTTATTAATTACTTTATTTAGCACATCTGAAAACATAATATAGTAAAACACTAGAAACAAGGGATTCCTGCTTAGATGTGTTTAGGTGGTTTGTTGTCTTGTCTCTTGTGGTCGTAACTACGGATGAAATATACTTTTCCGGAAATGTCCTTAATTTCAGGAAAACTAACATCCCTATAGAAGTGGAAATTAGAAATTTGAAGCATGTTCCTGTTTATATCAATGTAAAAACATCTGATCAAAAAATGAAAGAATCGAAAGTGAAAAAAATATAATTTCATAAGATACAAAAATATTTAGGCCTACTGTTTTTCACACGAACTTTTTGTTTTTGTTTTTCATTTATTTTGGGAAAAATAACTGGCAAAATTCAAAATTGCCATGTTCCGGTTCGGCTCCTCTATAGTTCGGTAGATCACTATAGTTGTGGGATCGTGGTGGGGGGCCCCCCGTGGTGGGGGGCCTAGGGCCTCGGCCCCTTCGCCCCCCCCCCCCCCCCCCCCCCCTAAATACGGCCCTGCCTCGAAAATGCGGATAAAAAAGGTCGGACAAAAAAATAGTACTTTCTTTTTGTAAAAGAAATAGTTATTTTGAAGTAAAATTGCTCTCTGGGGTTTTTCACACGCTTTCACATGAAACCAACGAAAACTTGAAAAAAATTTCCGAGGCGCCAGCCCAGCCCAGCCCAGCCCAGCCCAGCCCAGCCCAGCCCAGCCCAGCCCAGCCCAGCCCAGCCCAGCCCAGCCCAGCCCAGCCCAGCCCAGCCCAGCCCAGCTTTGCCTTGCCTTGCCTTGCCGCGGCATGACTGGTCCTCTCTGTTGCAAAAGCCAAGTGTGAGTTCCAGCTTCACACTACAGCTGAGCAACAGGTATGAGGTACTTGCCTTTGAGGCGGCAGATCACTGTGAGGGCTATACTGCCTTCACAGAAGCAGTGAAGCAAGAACTTGAAACAGGAAAAGGGCCCCCTGGACTGACAACAAGTGTGCCAAAATGACCTATATAAGGCGCAGAAAGAGTCCCGACTCAAACAGACTACAGCGGCAAGGAATGCAGTTAAGGCTGCATCTAGGTCCCTAAACAGGCAGTACACTGTTAATCTACAGGAGCTAATAAGCCAACAGGTTGATGCCATCAATGATGCTGACGACAGCAGGCAATCATCCCAGGCATGGAAATCGATCAACTTGCTTACTGGGCGTAAAAGCCAACCAACCACAAAGGTTAAGGCTGAATCACCAGCCGATCGCCTCAATGGTTGGAAGGCCCACTTTAAAAAGCTCTTCAATAATGACAGGGTATTGCCTGATAACTTTATAGAAGTAAAAGTGTCTGAGTCAGTGCTCCCAGATATTCCCATTTGCGATATCTCCTTTGCAGAAGTGAATGCTGCTTCAAAGGGCATTAACATTGACTAAGAGCCATTCGTGTATTGGGTTTATTTCGAAATTTGTTTGTGAGTTTAGATTTTTTAAATTTGTGTTTCTACTGTTAAAACTCGCATCATCAGCAAACATGGTTGTCGCCAGTTTAGTGGAGCCGGGGAGGTAATTAATATAAATTCGGAAGTGCAGTGGCCCGCAGAGGCTTCCTTTAGGAATACCTGTAGTTATTTCAAGTTAAGTATGGAACAACTTACTGAGCTTATTAATTGAGGTAATATAGGTGTAAGTAATAGTTATACTGTTTCTCTAAAAAATCATACCTTGAGATACCGTTGTATTCTATGGGACTTCCATACCTGGACAGACTATTCACTCAATGTTACACATGTCTTCCCCTTATGTCTCCGGAGCTCTTAACCTGACATGCGGATTCACTCACATTCCCAACTAGGATAAGTCCAACACGTTATGTGACCAGAATAATCTGAACCAATATGAACAATATGAACCAGAATAATGCAGTAATTGTTATACAAACATACCGCTGATGATGTACTTTCTAATTTTCCTGTACCAACATCATACAATTAACTTACGTTATGCATTGTCGGTTTCTGCATTGATCAATTTCTTCTTCTCCGGTTTCTTTAAAGCGTCTTAAAATCACGTACAATTAACTGCCTCTAAGGTTCTACAGTATGTGTATAATCTTATTACAGTTTTACACTCTTTTTTAAGTAACAATCATTATACTATAGTTATAATTCAGTTAATATTATCACATCAATAAATGGGTGATACAATTTCGTTTTATAACTAATGCGCTAATGGTTTGCAATACAGATCTTATCTAATACTAATGCCAGTATGATGGAATGGCAGGATATTGTCATTTACAAATTAAATGGATGTGTATGTCAAATCTGAGAGTGTAGCATAAGCATATGGGAAATTCCATTACATTACATTGAATTACCAAATACGCAGAGCTATCAGTACCGGTTCTCAAGTCCTCACTATGTTTAAGAACTTCAGGTGATATGAACAAATTAATATGCCTAGTATTTGCCACGTGATTGTGTGATCAAAGGTTATGTATTTTAAACATCTCTATTGCTTAAGCTATTTATTATAATTATAGGCACATTAGCAATATCGTGGCACTGAAGAATTCACCAAAGTACAGAGTGAAATCCTTCCAATATGGGCGAAGAAGAACAAGAGCTTTAATGTGATTCCATCTCCTTCCTATGAATGCTCTTCATGCAATCACGTTAGGCCAACTGAGGCTTGCTACCCAACACCTCGGACTTAATTTTAATGCCTACTTCGAATCGAATTTGAAAAATCTTTATGATCAGTTGTGAATGTTGAAACCAAAAGTGATTTTAAGACCACGATAAAACTTGTTAAAAATATTTTCTGGCAATACAACCATCATTTTTGGTCCTATTTTGGTCCCCCAGGATGAAAAGTACAAATAAAAAATTGTCAAACTATATAATTCTGTGTTTGGTTTGATAATTCTGAATGTGCACGGGTTTTCGAGGTCGCTGATCACGATGAAACTAGTTATAAGTGCAAACCCAATTTGGGTGCCATTCTGGTGGCTACAGAACGAAAAGTACAGGTAGCAAAAAAGTTACAAGTTGTTAAATTGTGACTTTTGATGGGTAATTCTGAATCTATACTGGTATTCAAAGCCGCTGATAACGATACAACTCATCAAAAATCATTCCTGGTAACGCAACTATCGTTTTTGGTGCTTGTCTTGTGTGACGAAAAATGCAAGTAGCCTAAAATTTCAAACGGTAAAAATCCAATTTGGTTGGATAATACGATATGTTTTGAGTGTCATATTCGTGATCAGCGCCCATAAAACCCATAATGTCTAACAATCAGGTTGATTTGGTGATGATTTTTTATTATCAAATTTGTGCTACTTGTATTTTCCGTGTTGCACATTATTGACAAATATCCAAAAATTGCCTAATCAACAATGTACAATATATTTCAGTGTCATATTCGTCACCGACATCCCAAAAAACCTATATGGCGTAACCCTGCAAACCTCACTTTTTTCAGAAAACATAAAATCGAAGAAAATTAAAAATTAAAGCATATGCAACAATCGGCTCTCTTACAAAACTTCCTCTAATTTCAACTGAAACTGGCATGAAAATCTTCAATATTAAAGTCTTTCCATCAGTTACCTACGCTAGAAATGAAATCGGCCAGTACCTCAACCTAGAAAACCTAAAAGATCTGGATAAAACAAAACCCACGTTTATAAAACGCACCAATCGGCATCATCAACCCTCGCACTAAAATTAGTTGGTGAAAACACACTCGTTGAAGTCTTACTTGAACAACAGACTGGGACATTCAACCGAGAGGTAAAATAACAGTGCCGAGTCCACCGTCTGGACCGCGAAACAAAGTTCGACCGCGAGCAATTCATCCAAGGGCCAGCGTTTACATCGGCAACGTGGAAACCGCCTGGGCAGAAGAACAGCCACGTAGTTTCCACTGCACACGGTTTCCATTCATCATAAGTTGTGAGGAATGGAAACAGGACACACCCCTTCGCACCAGAACGTGCGTGCACATTCTGTGGCCACTCCTGTACCCTGCGCTACCTTGAAATATTAAAAAACCTATTTGGTCATAAAATCAATTTTATTTTGTGGTGATTTTTCATTATCATATTTACTCTATTATGTTTTTTTCGTTCCCCAGCTGGCACATTCTAAATTATCAAAAAGTTTTCTCGAATGTTATATTTGAGTTCTATAATCGTGATTAGCACCAAAAAATAACCACTATATACCGCAAAAAAAATTAATTTTAGTGGACCATAAATACTTTAGAAAATTTTAGCACAAAAAATACTGTAAATGGGTGCCAGAAAGGGACTACAGCACGAAAACTAATATGACCATGTACATGGCGTTTGCTCTGTTGGATAGCCCATTAAATGTTAGTAAAAGTCACGAAATCTTGGTTTTGCTAACAAACCTGACTCAAAGACACAGATGATTTACAAAAAAATTTATAAAATGTCCCCCCCCCCCCTCCCCCCCATCGGGCCAAATACGGTTAAATGAGAACAGAATTGAGAATCCTGCAGTTCAATCTTCAACTCTCCTGCAATCAGGGATCAAATAAATCAGTGATTAACTAATATTATTATATAATATTAGAAAAAGATATTAAAATATAGTATAATATAACTAATATAACTAATATTTTCTCCAAACATGCTAAGCGACATGTTCCCTTTCAGTCTCTAATCTTAATGGTTCTAAATAAATAAAAGGGGAGTAATTCTAATAATCCCAAAGGTATCCAAAATCCGGCAAAAGTGAAGTATTTTCGATTTATTTCGAGTCGGCAAAGCTGGTCCACAGAGCCTCTATTAAACCCAACGCCAACCTACTGTAAGTACAGTTTAGTGCTCTAATGAATATTTCGTAACTCAATATTTCAGCCAATTTTGTGGTCAAAAATTGGTGCGATGCTGTTGCGTCTCTAATTTAAATAATTATTTAAACAATTTCACATCAAAGCTGCTGAATCGATTCAGTTTCATTTTGGTAACTAACGGATATAAAAAATAAACGGACGAAAATGGTGCGAGATTAAATCTACTACGGGTAGTTAGTTAGTTAGTTAGGAGAAACATTTTTAGGGTTCCATGTTCTCTGACTGGTAAGACTCCAGCTAACCCCCCTAGTGAGATTTTTATGCAAAATTGACCAGCAGAAGACGCTGTATCCCTTGGTGAAATTTTCGAAACTGTTTCAAATCGTGCACCTGTTAGTTTTCACAAAAAAAAACTGTTCCCATTTGGGAACACTGGCACCACAGCATATCCAATATATTTTTATAAAATAATAACAAAAAAATAAAAAGTATTGATCCAAAATTGGGAACACTGGTGATGTACAGTATTTTGTTGATTTGAATTAGTAAACAACTTAGGGAGATCCATTGGTTAAATTGTATTTAACTAAGTCTAAGTTAACTAAGTATTCACCAAGTCAGACCCATTTGGGAACACTGTGCTTCCTTAGTTCTATTTTCGAGCCCTAAGCCGAGCCAACACGCCCTACTCAACTCCATTAGATCTATTCTCGCGTCCTGAGCCTAGCCAGCACGCCCTACTGTAATAGAATAGAATAGCCACAATATAATAATTATATTAAATCGCATCAGGGATCCCATTGAGAGACTACTACGTGGAAATGAGAATGGGTTCTGTAAAAGTCGTGGACCATGGAGCCAGTTTTTGCACTTAGAAGGTTATCAAAATGGGGCCACGAAGTGAATAAGCATGATGGACAGTCCATGATTTTCGTGAGACGCCTCGTAAAGGACACTACTACTAGTATCGGCATGCTGCATTGCAGCTGCATTTTTAAGAATGCTGTGCCGGCTTGTCGACCAAATTGCTCCGCCTCAACTCCCTATCACCCATGACATTAGCTAGATCATCCGCATCTTTAAGGCCAGTGTCTTTTAAGATGCGTCTCAAGAAAGTCATGGGCTGTTCACCATTCTTATTCACTCCATGATGCTGCCAGTGTACAAGATTATGCACTGGCTGGTCCTCACGGCGAAAGCAATGTCCTGCAAAGCGGAGGCAATTTTATTCTAGTGTCAAGCTTGGGGGAACCAATGAGACACCTCCAATGTTATGTAGTGTCTGGTTGGAGATGTGTGCATTGTACTTGACACAATGAACCCGGCGTAGCATTCTTGTGAATGTGCCATCCAGAGATTTGGTGTCCTCAGCAGTTAGAGCCCAGCATGGACTCCCATAGAGGAGTACTGGAACTACTGCTACTCTAAATAATCGGACCTAAAGTTTCCAATTAATTCTCGGTGACTTCCAAATCCTGGAAAGCCTATTTAAGGCTGCCCATGCCTTTCCCTTACGTATTCGAAGGTCCTCACCTGACTTCCGGATCCATGATCCCAGGTAACAGAAGTCGTCCACATGTTCAAGCATACCATCCTTTGAGCTTATGCTCATCCGATGAGAGACTTGCTGAGAACTTTCAAAGTTAACTGTCAAAATTTTGGTCTTTCTGGAGTTAGTTAATAAAAAGACCAACACTAGAAGCAGCATGTTCTAATGAGCTGAGGAGCCGTTGGGCTCCCTCTAGTGATTCTGAGAGTACTCCTAAGTCATCAGCAAAGTCAAGATCAGTTAGGTAATTGGCAGGATTTCCTCGACTTCTGGAGCCAGTAGATGGAGATATCATCACCCCATCATCATTATGATGATCTAAGGACATGCGTAGAACATAGTCAACCACAATTATGAACAAGAATGGTGCAAGTGTGTCTCCCTGGAGGACGCCCCATAACACTTCAAATGGTTCTGTGTCTCCATCAACAGTAGACACAAATGTTGTCGAACCATCGTATACTGATCTGATTGTTGCAATAATTTCATCAGGAATCCCATATAATGAAAGTATGCTGAACATACGTGAGCGGGAGACTGAATCAAAGGCCTTGAAGAAGTAAACAAAGATAACAGCCAGATGCCTGTCTTTCTTTTTTGATAACTCTTCAATTATCCTTCTAAGTGCCAAAATGGGTTCCATGGTCCCACGACCTTTACGGAACCCATTCTAATTTCCACGGAGCAGCCTCTCAATGGGATCCCTGATGCGATTTAATAGAATTCTATTGTATAGCTTTGCAGCAATCGAGATCAATGAGATTCCCCGAAAAGAACCATAGAGTGATAGGTTGCCCTTCTTGGGAACTGGCACCAACTTGTTTGTTTTTATTTCTTGTGGGTCTCTTGTTGTTCGGTACATGTCTACTATGATGGGATAGATGAGCTTTAAACACTCAGGTATTTTAAAGACCTCAGGGGGAACACCATCTACTCCACTGGCACGATTGGTCTTAATGCTCTTTGCAGCAGCCTTCACTTCTGCAAAGGAGATATCGCCAATGGGAATATCTGGGAGTACAGACTCAGACACTTTTACTTCTATAAAGTTATCAGGCAATACCCTGTCATTATTGAGGAGCTTTTCAAAGTGGGCCTTCCAACCATTGAGGCGATCGGCTGGTGATTCAGCCTTAACCTTGGTGGTTGGTTGGCTTTTCCGCCCAGTAAGCAAGGTGATCGATTTCCATGCCTGGGATGATTGCCTGCTGTCGTCAGCATCATTGATGGCATCAACCTGTTGGTTTATTAGCTCTTGTAGATTAACAGAGTACTGCCTGTTCAGGGACCTAGATTGCTGCATTGGGCTTGCCAATTATGTATGGATTGCATGGTGGTGCCAAAATATATTTGTTAAGCCGGCATATACAGTAGCATCTCAATGTGCAGCATCAATGCAGCAGGCCGTTTATGGGTAGATTGGGCAGGTGACAGTTAACCATATATTGGGCAAGTTACCTAGGGGTGCAGCCAGTTGCCCAATATAACACTTACCCAATAAGTTAATTGCCCACCAATTACAAATAAAACAAAACCTAAAAAGGAGTCACCTTTCCAATAAAAATACTTATATTCTTTAAACATGCGTCGTTACATGTTATTATTATTAGATTAATCCAGGCAATACAATTAACTGAGAATGTAAGGAAATAAAAGCGGGGGTCTGGCTGGGTAGTTTTATTAATGAGGGAGAAGGGGAGGGGGGGGGGTGTTAATGTGGTTTCCGATGTAAAATATTATGGTAAATCCGAATCTGAAATCAGTTTTTCGATCATTTATTTCGTTCTAGAGTTATGATAACTTTTGTAATTTTCCCCCGAAATTTGAAAATTTGTAATTTTGATGCAGCACCACAATTGACACAAAAAAAGACAATCAAACACCCATAAATGTCGAAATATTTTGACATTTTCGAAATCGGCGCCGAAAAAATGGCCTATAGGTATCAAAACCGCAAAAAATGATCATTTTTGAAAAATTTGTACTTTTGGTGCATGTTTGCGGTAAGTTGTAATCATGAGGTAATTTAAATGTATTTTTTCTCGCGGTGGCTTTTTTGAACTTTATATATCTACAACCAATATTCGGTCTGTTTGCATAATTATGTAGAGGAATATTCCGCGCAAAATTTTTGTTGACAGAATTTTGAAATTTTGTTTGAAAAGTTATTTAATTTAAGTAAAAGTTTTTAACCAAAATAAAGGAACTGCACTGTAACTGTAGGCTTATATCGAATTTAAATAAAATTTATTTAAATTCGATATAAGCCTACAGTTACAGTTATTATTATTGAAATTTAAAATATCATGAGGGTAAGAAAACACTGAGGGCGGTTAAAATGAACTAAAAAATCACCCAGAGTAGTTTCACCCCCGGTTAAAATATCCTTGTGAATTCTAACCGGGGGGTGAAAATACACTGGGGAATTTTAAACGGGAAGTAAAGTTTTAGGGGGTTGGAAATGTTCGGCTACACCGCTTTCTAAATAAATTACAGTACCAACTATTGAGCTAAACGTTCTGGTTACGTAAGTTACTCGACCGTAACTGTCGTACTGTTAGGCCAACTATCTTGTATTGAGCAATTGATTTCAAGAGATGACTATTTATTGCGCAGAATCCAGGATCCTGGAAAGACTGTATTATTGTTGCTATGATGTAGCAGCAGGCTGTTGACTGCCGCCTGTCAGATATTTGTGGAATGTATTGGAGCAGCTCAGGACTGTAGTACCCAGCCAATGCAGCAATGCAATGCGGCTTCCTGCACGGAATATAAGACCAATAACTGACTGGTTTGTGGGTGAAACATTCTTAGTAATAAGTTGAGAAGTTTTTAAACCTAATTAAAGTTCAATACTTATAAAATAAATAGGTTACTTCGCGTATTAATGCAGTATTTAATAACACAAATTTGCGACGCAAAATATTAATTGCTTTGTAGTGTTTTTCGGTAGCAATTGGATAAAAACATTTCTAATTTTATACTCTAATTATTGTTTGATATAATGTGTCTATTAATAATAATATTTTTGTAATATAATTTTTAATTATAATAATGATCTCTTTATTTGTGACTATTATTGGGGTGAAACGATTAATAAATTGTTGGTTAAATATAATCGGCTATACATTGGATAATAATACATTATTTAGGCGATTTATTAGTTTAACTGATATCGGTATTTTGAGATAGGCGCGGCCCATGCGTTATCAATCGTGTGAAATAATTTTGCAAACTGAAACAATATGTCGCCTAGTGCTGCGAGTATATCCTTGGATGAAAAGGAAATAGTGCAGCTAGTTCTAGAGTTCCTGAGAAGCAGAGCTCTACATTTATCGATGCGAAGTTTGGAACGGGAGAGCGGAGTGATTAATGGGGCCTATTCCGAAGACGTTCTGTTTCTAAGGCAACTGATACTCGATGGCCAATGGGAAGATGTGTTGGAGTTTATCGAACCGTTGGATAGTATCTCCGAGTTTAATATGCGAATGTTTAAATATAAGATCTACAGGTGAGTCATGGTGAGTCATGGTGAGTCATTTCTCGGATACTAAACGACTGAATAACGGTATAATTATTAGCAATAAACGCTATAAATATATATATTATTACTATACACATACAAACTACAAATATATCGGCGCCACTCTACTAATGTGCACTTAATTGTACAAATAAATCAACACTAATTTTTTCTTAACATAAATCGCTACAATCATATTGTGACGTTTTATTAAAGCTATCAAATTCCCACTACTAATATTACAATACACACTACACTGTATTACACTACAGTATTACACTGTAATATAAAACCAATAAATGGCGGGAAATTTAAAACTTGAAGTATGTTTACTGTTTACAAAAATGTTATTACGATGGACCTACACTGTAGAGAGAGTCTCGGGCCATCCTTATTCTCCACCCAACTACGCAAATCGGGGAGTGACCAAGGCGACCTTTACTAAAGTTAGTAAAGGTCGCATTGGGCGTGACCCACTAAGTAGTAGTGGGAAGTCCCACGGACAACAGCCAACAACACTCTGTAAGCGAACCAAACACATAACGGTGGAACATGGCTAGACTAGCCTCAGGAGTGGTGCAGTCAGTCAGCGACCATCTGTCTGTTCGGCTGACAATCTGAGGGACCGACACAACAGATCGCAGGAATCTACGAAAGGCGAGAAGTCTTCCCGACATGCGATAACTGCTGGGAGAATCGCAAATTCTCTACTTCTACGAGCTTCCTTCCAACTGGGTTGCGATTAACAAATAACTCGGCGCTAATACTGTAATAATGTTGGGTTGATCTAACGATCGCACAAAGAAAGCCTTGAGACTGAGTCTGCGTTAAAAAGCATTAATACGGAATGGTAGGAATAAATCCGAATTGTTAAACTCTCAAACACAACCTGAGTAAACTTCTGTACTGTGTTCCAATATTATTTGCAGACAACGTTTCCTAGAACTGATGTGTATGCGAACAGAGAACGTCAACCCACAGACTATGGACTACACTGTCGACGAGGTTGTCTACAGTCTCAAGTTGCTCCAACCCTATTGCCAATCAGCCGACGATTACAATTACTTGTGTTTGTTACTCACCTTGTCTAGATTATCCGAACATCCTGACTTCAAACAATGGAATCCGTCGCAGGCGAGATTCAATGTTAGTTCTTCATCTGTTTGTATAGCATTTCCTTTTGATATTTATATAGCATTAATTAACTAATTACAGTTAAGTTTCCAAGATTCTAATTAAGTTGATTTGTCAATAACTTATAAACCCAAACACCTAAAACTTATAATTAAGTTTTAGTAAATCTTTAGTTGTAGTTTTACAATTCTAAAAAATATTTTTATTTTGGCCTAAAATCTGGACGGTCTGGGGTAACTGGACGCAAATCCCGCCCTGGCGCTTTAATATCCCGCCTCAATGTTAAATTCTCAATTTAGGCAAAGGAGCAGGTTACAGTGGCACGTTATTTTAACCAAAACAATAAACTAAACACAATAGAACAGGTTACAGTTTTATTTTTGAGAGTAATCAGCTGTTATTTATTATTTGCTGCTATTATATTTGCGTCAAATTTCCCCTGGAGAGGGATGAATTTTTATTGCGTCCAGTTCCTCCCCCCCCCCCCCCCCCCCCCCTATCTGAAAATCTGATTTTAAGTACATTGCAGTGTAGCTTATAAGCCATGGCGATGTCACAACATTAAGATCTTGCACACACTCTTGCCATATGTCCTATTGTCCAGTCCATTCCTTACAGAGTTTGTCCTATTGTCCAGCCCTCCATTCCTTACAGTGTTTGCCCTATTGTCCAGCCCTCCATTCCTTGCAATGTTTGTCCTATTGTCCAGCCCTCCATTCCTTATAGTGTTTGTCCTATTGTCCAGCCCTCCATTCCTTACAGTGTTTGTCCTATTGTCCAGTCCTCCATTCCTTACAGTGTTTGTCCTATTGTCCAGCCCTCCATTCCTTACAGTGTTTGTCCTAGTGTCCAGCCCACCATTCCTTACTGTGTTTGTCATATTGTCCAGCCCTCCATTCCTTACAGTGTTTGTCCTATTGTCCAGCCCTCCATTCCTTACAGTGTTTGTCCTATTGTCCAGCCCTCCATTCCTTACAGTGTTTGCCCTATTGTCCAGCCCTCCATTCCTTACAGTGTTTGTCCTATTGTCCAGTCCATCATTCCTTACAGTGTTTGTCCTATTGTCCAGCCCTCCATTCCTTACAGTGTTTGTCCTATTGTTCAGCCCTCCATTCCTTACAGTGTTTGTCCTATTGTCCAGCCCTCCATTCCTTACAGTGTTTGTCCTATTGTCCAGCCCTCCATTCCTTACAGTGTTTGTCCTATTGTCCAGCCCTCCATTCCTTACAGTGTTTGTCCTATTGTCCAGCCCTCCATTCCTTACAGTGTTTGTCCTATTGTCCAGCCCTCAATTCCTTACAGTGTTTGTCCTATTGTCCAGCCCACATTCCTTACAGTGTTTGTCCTATTGTCCAGCCCTCCATTCCTTACAGTGTTTGTCCTATTGTCCAGCCCTCCATTCCTTACAGTGTTTGTCCTATTGTCCAGCCCTCCATTCCTTACAGTGTTTGTCCTATTGTCCAGCCCTCCATTCCTTACAGTGTTTGTCCTATTGTCCAGCCCTCCATTCCTTACAGTGTTTGTCCTATTGTCCAGCCCTCCATTCCTTACAGTGTTTGTCCTATTGTCCACCCCTCCATTCCTTACAGTGTTTGTCCTATTGTCCAACCCTCCATTCCGTACAGTGATTGTCCTATTGTCCAGCCCACAATTCCTTACAGTGTTTGTCCTATTGTCCAGCCCTCCATTCCTTACAATGTTTGTCCTATTGTCCAGCCCTCCATTCCTTACAGTGTTTGTCCTATTGTCCAGCCCTCCATTCCTTACAGTGTTTGTCCTATTGTCCAGCCCTCCATTCCTTACAGTGTTTGTCCTATTGTCCAGCCCTCCATTCCTTACAGTGTTTGTCCTATTGTCCAGCCCTCCATTCCTTACAGTGTTTGTCCTATTGTCCAGCCCTCCATTCCTTACAGTGTTTGTCCTATTGTCCAGCCCTCCATTCCTTACTGTGTTTGTCATATTGTCCAGCCCTCCATTCCTTACAGTGTTTGTCCTATTGTCCAGCCCTCCATTCCTTACAGTGTTTGTCCTATTGTCCAGCCCTCCATTCCTTACAGTGTTTGCCCTATTGTCCAGCCCTCCATTCCTTACAGTGTTTGTCCTATTGTCCAGTCCATCATTCCTTACAGTGTTTGTCCTATTGTCCAGCCCTCCATTCCTTACAGTGTTTGTCCTATTGTTCAGCCCTCCATTCCTTACAGTGTTTGTCCTATTGTCCAGCCCTCCATTCCTTACAGTGTTTGTCCTATTGTCCAGCCCTCCATTCCTTACAGTGTTTGTCCTATTGTCCAGCCCTCCATTCCTTACAGTGTTTGTCCTATTGTCCAGCCCTCCATTCCTTACAGTGTTTGTCCTATTGTTCAGCCCTCTATTCCTTACAGTGTTTGTCCTATTGTCCAGCCCACAATTCCTTACAGTGTTTATCCTATTGTCCAGCCCTCCATTCCTTACAGTGTTTGTCCTATTGTCCAGCCCGCCATTCCTTACAGTGTTTGTCCTATTGTCCAGCCCTCCATTCCTTACAGTGTTTGTCCTATTGTCCAGCCCTCCATTCCTTACAGTGTTTGTCCTATTGTCCAGCCCTCCATTCCTTACAGTGTTTGTCCTATTGTCCAGCCCTCCATTCCTTACAGTGTTTGTCCTATTGTCCAGCCCTCCATTCCTTACAGTGTTTGTCCTATTGTCCAACCCTCCATTCCTTACAGTGATTGTCCTATTGTCCAGCCCACAATTCCTTACAGTGTTTGTCCTATTGTCCAGCCCTCCATTCCTTACAATGTTTGTCCTATTGTCCAGCCCTCCATTCCTTACAGTGTTTGTCCTATTGTCCAGCCCTCCATTCCTTACAGTGTTTGTCCTATTGTCCAGCCCTCCATTCCTTACAGTGTTTGTCCTTTTGTCCAGTCCTCCATTCCTTACAGTGTTTGTCCTATTGTCCAGCCCTCCATTCCTTACAGTGTTTGTCCTATTGTCCAGCCCCCCATTCCTTACTGTGTTTGTCATATTGTCCAGCCCTCCATTCCTTACAGTGTTTGTCCTATTGTCCAGCCCTCCATTCCTTACAGTGTTTGTCCTATTGTCCAGCCCTCCATTCCTTACAGTGTTTGCCCTATTGTCCAGCCCTCTATTCCTTACAGTGTTTGTCCTATTGTCCAGTCCATCATTCCTTACAGTGTTTGTCCTATTGTCCAGCCCTCCATTCCTTACAGTGTTTGTCCTATTGTTCAGCCCTCCATTCCTTACAGTGTTTGTCCTATTGTCCAGCCCTCCATTCCTTACAGTGTTTGTCCTATTGTCCAGCCCTCCATTCCTTACAGTGTTTGTCCTATTGTCCAGCCCTCCATTCCTTACAGTGTATGTCCTATTGTCCAGCCCTCCATTCCTTACAGTGTTTGTCCTATTGTCCAGCCCTCCATTCCTTACAGTGTTTGTCCTATTGTCCAGCCCTCCATTCCTTACAGTGTTTGTCCTATTGTCCAGCCCTCCATTCCTTACAGTGTTTGTCCTATTGTCCAGCCCTCCATTCCTTACAGTGTTTGTCCTATTGTCCAGCCCTCCATTCCTTACTGTGTTTGTCATATTGTCCAGCCCTCCATTCCTTACAGTGTTTGTCCTATTGTCCAGCCCTCCATTCCTTACAGTGTTTGTCCTATTGTCCAGCCCTCCATTCCTTACAGTGTTTGCCCTATTGTCCAGCCCTCCATTCCTTACAGTGTTTGTCCTATTGTCCAGTCCATCATTCCTTACAGTGTTTGTCCTATTGTCCAGCCCTCCATTCCTTACAGTGTTTGTCCTATTGTCCAGCCCTCCATTCCTTACAGTGTTTGTCCTATTGTCCAGCCCTCCATTCCTTACAGTGTTTGTCCTATTGTCCAGCCCTCCATTCCTTACAGTGTTTGTCCTATTGTCCAGCCCTCCATTCCTTACAGTGTTTGTCCTATTGTCCAGCCCTCCATTCCTTACAGTGTTTGTCCTATTGTTCAGCCCTCCATTCCTTACAGTGTTTGTCCTATTGTCCAGCCCACAATTCCTTACAGTGTTTGTCCTATTGTCCAGCCCTCCATTCCTTACAGTGTTTGTCCTATTGTCCAGCCCGCCATTCCTTACAGTGTTTGTCCTATTGTCCAGCCCTCCATTCCTTACAGTGTTTGTCCTATTGTCCAGCCCTCCATTCCTTACAGTGTTTGTCCTATTGTCCAGCCCTCCATTCCTTACAGTGTTTGTCCTATTGTCCAGCCCTCCATTCCTTACAGTGTTTGTCCTATTGTCCAGCCCTCCATTCCTTACAGTGTTTGTCCTATTGTCCAACCCTCCATTCCTTACAGTGATTGTCCTATTGTCCAGCCCACAATTCCTTACAGTGTTTGTCCTATTGTCCAGCCCTCCATTCCTTACAATGTTTGTCCTATTGTCCAGCCCTCCATTCCTTACAGTGTTTGTCCTATTGTCCAGCCCTCCATTCCTTACAGTGTTTGTCCTATTGTCCAGCCCTCCATTCCTTACAGTGTTTGTCCTTTTGTCCAGTCCTCCATTCCTTACAGTGTTTGTCCTATTGTCCAGCCCTCCATTCCTTACAGTGTTTGTCCTATTGTCCAGCCCCCCATTCCTTACTGTGTTTGTCATATTGTCCAGCCCTCCATTCCTTACAGTGTTTGTCCTATTGTCCAGCCCTCCATTCCTTACAGTGTTTGTCCTATTGTCCAGCCCTCCATTCCTTACAGTGTTTGCCCTATTGTCCAGCCCTCTATTCCTTACAGTGTTTGTCCTATTGTCCAGTCCATCATTCCTTACAGTGTTTGTCCTATTGTCCAGCCCTCCATTCCTTACAGTGTTTGTCCTATTGTTCAGCCCTCCATTCCTTACAGTGTTTGTCCTATTGTCCAGCCCTCCATTCCTTACAGTGTTTGTCCTATTGTCCAGCCCTCCATTCCTTACAGTGTTTGTCCTATTGTCCAGCCCTCCATTCCTTACAGTGTATGTCCTATTGTCCAGCCCTCCATTCCTTACAGTGTTTGTCCTATTGTCCAGTCCTCCATTCCTTACAGTGTTTGTCCTATTGTCCAGCCCTCCATTCCTTACAGTGTTTGTCCTATTGTCCAGTCCTCCATTCTTACAGTGTTTGTCCTATTGTTCAGTCCTCCATTCCTTACAGTGTTTGTCCTATTGTCCAGCCCTCCATTCCTTACTGTGTTTGTCCTATTGTCCAGCCCTCCATTCCTTACAGTGTTTGTCCTATTGTCCAGCCCTCCATTCCTTACAGTGTTTGTCCTATTGTCCAGCCCTCCATTCCTTACAGTGTTTGTCCTATTGTCCAGCCCCCCATTCCTTACAGTGTTTGTCCTATTCTCCAGCCCTCCATTCCTTACAGTGTTTGTCCTATTGTCCAGCCCTCCATTCCTTACAGTGTTTGTCCTATTGTCCAGTCCTCCATTCCTTACAGTGTTTGTCCTATTGTCCAGCCCTCCATTCCTTACAGTGTTTGTCCTATTGTCCAGCCCTCCATTCCTTACATTGTTTGTCCTATTGTCCAGCCCTCCATTCCTTACAGTGTTTGTCCTATTGTCCAGCCCTCCATTCCTTACAGTGTTTGTCCTATTGTCCAGCCCTCCATTCCTTACTGTGTTTGTCATATTGTCCAGCCCTCCATTCCTCACAGTGTTTGTCCTATTGTCCAGCCCTCCATTCCTTACAGTGTTTGTCCTATTGTCCAGCCCTCCATTCCTTACAGTGTTTGCCCTATTGTCCAGCCCTCCATTCCTTACAGTGTTTGTCCTATTGTCCAGTCCATCATTCCTTACAGTGTTTGTCCTATTGTCCAGCCCTCCATTCCTTACAGTGTTTGTCCTATTGTCCAGCCCTCCATTCCTTACAGTGTTTGTCCTATTGTCCAGCCCTCCATTCCTTACAGTGTTTGTCCTATTGTTCAGCCCTCCATTCCTTACAGTGTTTGTCCTATTGTCCAGCCCACAATTCCTTACAGTGTTTGTCCTATTGTCCAGCCCTCCATTCCTTACAGTGTTTGTCCTATTGTCCAGCCCGCCATTCCTTACAGTGTTTGTCCTATTGTCCAGCCCTCCATTCCTTACAGTGTTTGTCCTATTGTCCAGCCCTCCATTCCTTACAGTGTTTGTCCTATTGTCCAGCCCTCCATTCCTTACAGTGTTTGTCCTATTGTCCAGCCCTCCATTCCTTACAGTGTTTGTCCTATTGTCCAGCCCTCCATTCCTTACAGTGTTTGTCCTATTGTCCAACCCTCCATTCCTTACAGTGATTGTCCTATTGTCCAGCCCACAATTCCTTACAGTGTTTGTCCTATTGTCCAGCCCTCCATTCCTTACAATGTTTGTCCTATTGTCCAGCCCTCCATTCCTTACAGTGTTTGTCCTATTGTCCAGCCCTCCATTCCTTACAGTGTTTGTCCTATTGTCCAGCCCTCCATTCCTTACAGTGTTTGTCCTTTTGTCCAGTCCTCCATTCCTTACAGTGTTTGTCCTATTGTCCAGCCCTCCATTCCTTACAGTGTTTGTCCTATTGTCCAGCCCCCCATTCCTTACTGTGTTTGTCATATTGTCCAGCCCTCCATTCCTTACAGTGTTTGTCCTATTGTCCAGCCCTCCATTCCTTACAGTGTTTGTCCTATTGTCCAGCCCTCCATTCCTTACAGTGTTTGCCCTATTGTCCAGCCCTCTATTCCTTACAGTGTTTGTCCTATTGTCCAGTCCATCATTCCTTACAGTGTTTGTCCTATTGTCCAGCCCTCCATTCCTTACAGTGTTTGTCCTATTGTTCAGCCCTCCATTCCTTACAGTGTTTGTCCTATTGTCCAGCCCTCCATTCCTTACAGTGTTTGTCCTATTGTCCAGCCCTCCATTCCTTACAGTGTTTGTCCTTTTGTCCAGTCCTCCATTCCTTACAGTGTTTGTCCTATTGTCCAGCCCTCCATTCCTTACAGTGTTTGTCCTATTGTCCAGCCCTCCATTCCTTACAGTGTTTGTCCTATTGTCCAGTCCTCCATTCCTTACAGTGTTTGTCCTATTGTTCAGTCCTCCATTCCTTACAGTGTTTGTCCTATTGTCCAGCCCTCCATTCCTTACTGTGTTTGTCCTATTGTCCAGCCCTCCATTCCTTACAGTGTTTGTCCTATTGTCCAGCCCTCCATTCCTTACAGTGTTTGTCCTATTGTCCAGCCCTCCATTCCTTACAGTGTTTGTCCTATTGTCCAGCCCCCCATTCCTTACAGTGTTTGTCCTATTCTCCAGCCCTCCATTCCTTACAGTGTTTGTCCTATTGTCCAGCCCTCCATTCCTTACAGTGTTTGTCCTATTGTCCAGTCCTCCATTCCTTACAGTGTTTGTCCTATTGTCCAGCCCTCCATTCCTTACAGTGTTTGTCCTATTGTCCAGCCCTCCATTCCTTACAGTGTTTGTCCTATTGTCCAGCCCTCCATTCCTTACAGTGTTTGTCCTTTTGTCCAGCCTTCCATTCCTTACAGTGTTTGTCCTATTGTCCAGCCCTCCATTCCTTACAGTGTTTGTCCTATTGTCCAGCCCACAATTCCTTACAGTGTTTGTCCTATTGTCCAGCCCTCCATTCCTTACAGTGTTTGTCCTATTGTCCAGCCCGCCATTCCTTACAGTGTTTGTCCTATTGTCCAGCCCTCCATTCCTTACAGTGTTTGTCCTATTGTCCAGCCCTCCATTCCTTACAGTGTTTGTCCTATTGTCCAGCCCTCCATTCCTTACAGTGTTTGTCCTATTGTCCAGCCCTCCATTCCTTACAGTGTTTGTCCTATTGTCCAGCCCTCCATTCCTTACAGTGTTTGTCCTATTGTCCAACCCTCCATTCCTTACAGTGATTGTCCTATTGTCCAGCCCACAATTCCTTACAGTGTTTGTCCTATTGTCCAGCCCTCCATTCCTTACAATGTTTGTCCTATTGTCCAGCCCTCCATTCCTTACAGTGTTTGTCCTATTGTCCAGCCCTCCATTCCTTACAGTGTTTGTCCTATTGTCCAGCCCTCCATTCCTTACAGTGTTTGTCCTTTTGTCCAGTCCTCCATTCCTTACAGTGTTTGTCCTATTGTCCAGCCCTCCATTCCTTACAGTGTTTGTCCTATTGTCCAGCCCCCCATTCCTTACTGTGTTTGTCATATTGTCCAGCCCTCCATTCCTTACAGTGTTTGTCCTATTGTCCAGCCCTCCATTCCTTACAGTGTTTGTCCTATTGTCCAGCCCTCCATTCCTTACAGTGTTTGCCCTATTGTCCAGCCCTCTATTCCTTACAGTGTTTGTCCTATTGTCCAGTCCATCATTCCTTACAGTGTTTGTCCTATTGTCCAGCCCTCCATTCCTTACAGTGTTTGTCCTATTGTTCAGCCCTCCATTCCTTACAGTGTTTGTCCTATTGTCCAGCCCTCCATTCCTTACAGTGTTTGTCCTATTGTCCAGCCCTCCATTCCTTACAGTGTTTGTCCTATTGTCCAGCCCTCCATTCCTTACAGTGTATGTCCTATTGTCCAGCCCTCCATTCCTTACAGTGTTTGTCCTATTGTCCAGTCCTCCATTCCTTACAGTGTTTGTCATATTGTCCAGCCCTCCATTCCTTACAGTGTTTGTCCTATTGTCCAGTCCTCCATTCCTTACAGTGTTTGTCCTTTTGTCCAGTCCTCCATTCCTTACAGTGTTTGTCCTATTGTCCAGCCCTCCATTCCTTACAGTGTTTGTCCTATTGTCCAGCCCTCCATTCCTTACTGTGTTTGTCATTTGTCCAGCCCTCCATTCCTTACAGTGTTTGTCCTATTGTCCAGCCATCCATTCCTTACAGTGTTTGTCCTATTGTCCAGTCCTCCATTCCTTGCAGTGTTTGTCCTATTGTCCAGCCCTCCATTCCTTACAGTGTTTGTCCTATTAATTGTCCAGCCCTCCATTCCTTACAGTGTTTGCCCTATTGTCCAGCCCTCCATTCCTTACAGTGTTTGTCCTATTGTCCAGTCAATCATTCCTTACAGTGTTTGTCCTATTGTCCAGCCCTCCATTCCTTACAGTGTTTGTCCTATTGTTCAGCCCTCCATTCCTTACAGTGTTTGTCCTATAGTCCAGCCCTCCATTCCTTACAGTGTTTGTCCTATTGTCCAGCCCTCCATTCCTTACAGTGTTTGTCCTATTGTCCAGCCCTCCATTCCTTACAGTGTTTGTCCTATTGTCCAGCCCTCCATTCCTTACAGTGTTTGTCATATTGTCCAGTCCTCCATTCCTTACAGTGTTTGTCCTATTGTCCAGCCCTCCATTCCTTACAGTGTTTGTCTTATTGTCCAGTCCTCCATTCCTTACAGTGTTTGTCCTATTGTTCAGTCCTCCATTCCTTACAGTGTTTGTCCTATTGTGCATCCCTCCATTCCTTACAGTGTTTGTCCTATTGTCCAGCCCTCCATTCCTTACAGTGTTTGTCCTATTGTCCAGCCCTCCATTCCTTACAGTGTTTGTCCTATTGTCCAGCCCTCCATTCCTTACAGTGTTTGTCCTATTGTCCAGCCCCCCATTCCTTACAGTGTTTGTCCTATTGTCCAGCCCTCCATTCCTTACACTGTTTGTCCTATTGTCCAGCCCTCCATTCCTTACAGTGTTTGTCCTATTGTCCAGTCCTCCATTCCTTACAGTGTTTGTCCTATTGTCCAGCCCTCCATTCCTTACAGTGTTTGTCATATTGTCCAGCCCTCCATTCCTTACAGTGTTTGTCCTATTGTCCAGCCCTCTATTCCTTACAGTGTTTGTCCTATTGTCCAGTTCTCCATTCCTTACAGTCTTTATCCTATTGTCCAGCCCTCCATTCCTTACAGTGTTTGTCCTATTGTCCAGCCCTCCATTCCTTACAGTGTTTGTCCTATTGTCCAGCCCCCCTTTCCTTACAGTGTTTGTCCTATTGTCCAGCCCTCCATTCCTTACAGTGTTTGTCCTATTGTCCAGCTCTCCATTCCTTACAGTGTTTGTCCTATTGTCCAGTCCTCCATTCCTTACAGTGTTTGTCCTATTGTCCATATGTCCAGTCCTCCATTCCTTACAGTGTTTGTTCTATTGACCAGTCCTCCATCCCTTACAGTGTTTGTCGTATTGTCCAGTCCTCCATTCCTTACAGTGTTTGTCGCATTGTCCAGTCCTCCATTCCTTACAGTGTTTGTCCTATTGTCCAGCCCTCCATTCCTTACAGTGTTTGTCCTATTGTCCAGCCCCCCATTCCTTACAGTGTTTGTCCTATTGTCCAGCCCTCCATTCCTTACAGTGTTTGTCCTATTGTCCAGCCCTCCATTCCTTACAGTGTTTGTCCTATTGTCCAGTCCTCCATTCCTTACAGTGTTTGTCCTATTGTCCAGCCCTCCATTCCTTACAGTGTTTGTCCTATTGTCCAGCCCTCCATTCCTTACAGTGTTTGTCCTATTGTCCAGTCCTCCATTCCTTACAGTGTTTGTCCTATTGTCCATATGTCCATTCCTCCATTCCTTACAGTGTTTGTTCTATTGTCCAGCCCTCCATTCCTTACAGTGTTTGTCCTATTGTCCAGTCCTCCATTCCTTACTGTGTTTGTCCTATTGTCCAGCCCTCCATTCCTTACAGTGTTTGTCCTATTGTCCAGCCCTCCATTCCTTACAGTGTTTGTCCTATTGTCCAGTCCTCCATTCCTTACAGTGTTTGTCCTATTGTCCAGCCCTCCATTCGTACAGTGTTTGTCCTATTGTCCAGCCCTCCATTCCTTACAGTTTTTGTCCTATTGTCCAGCCCGCCATTCCTTACAGTGTTTGTCCTATTGTCCAGCCCTCCATTTCTTACAGTGTTTGTCCTATTGTCCAGCCCTCCATTCCTTACAGTGTTTGTCCTATTGTCCAGCCCTCCATTCCTTACAGTGTTTGTCCTATTGTTCAGCCCTCCATTCCTTACAGTGTTTGTCCTATTGTCCAGCCCACAATTCCTTACAGTGTTTGTCCTATTGTCCAGCCCTCCATTCCTTACAGTGTTTGTCCTATTGTCCAGCCCGCCATTCCTTACAGTGTTTGTCCTATTGTCCAGCCCTCCATTCCTTACAGTGTTTGTCCTATTGTCCAGCCCTCCATTCCTTACAGTGTTTGTCCTATTGTCCAGCCCTCCATTCCTTACAGTGTTTGTCCTATTGTCCAGCCCTCCATTCCTTACAGTGTTTGTCCTATTGTCCAGCCCTCCATTCCTTACAGTGTTTGTCCTATTGTCCAACCCTCCATTCCTTACAGTGATTGTCCTATTGTCCAGCCCACAATTCCTTACAGTGTTTGTCCTATTGTCCAGCCCTCCATTCCTTACAATGTTTGTCCTATTATCCAGTCCTCCATTCCTTACAGTGTTTGTCCTATTGTCCAGCCCTCCATTCCTTACAGTGTTTGTCCTATTGTCCAGCCCTCCATTCCTTACAGTGTTTGTCCTTTTGTCCAGTCCTCCATTCCTTACAGTGTTTGTCCTATTGTCCAGCCCTCCATTCCTTACAGTGTTTGTCCTATTGTCCAGCCCCCCATTCCTTACTGTGTTTGTCATATTGTCCAGCCCTCCATTCCTTACAGTGTTTGTCCTATTGTCCAGCCCTCCATTCCTTACAGTGTTTGTCCTATTGTCCAGCCCTCCATTCCTTACAGTGTTTGCCCTATTGTCCAGCCCTCTATTCCTTACAGTGTTTGTCCTATTGTCCAGTCCATCATTCCTTACAGTGTTAGTCCTATTGTCCAGCCCTCCATTCCTTACAGTGTTTGTCCTATTGTTCAGCCCTCCATTCCTTACAGTGTTTGTCCTATTGTCCAGCCCTCCATTCCTTACAGTGTTTGTCCTATTGTCCAGCCCTCCATTCCTTACAGTGTTTGTCCTATTGTCCAGCCCTCCATTCCTTACAGTGTATGTCCTATTGTCCAGCCCTCCATTCCTTACAGTGTTTGTCCTATTGTCCAGTCCTCCATTCCTTACAGTGTTTGTCCTATTGTCCAGCCCTCCATTCCTTACAGTGTTTGTCCTATTGTCCAGTCCTCCATTCCTTACAGTGTTTGTCCTATTGTTCAGTCCTCCATTCCTTACAGTGTTTGTCCTATTGTCCAGCCCTCCATTCCTTACTGTGTTTGTCCTATTGTCCAGCCCTCCATTCCTTACAGTGTTTGTCCTATTGTCCAGCCCTCCATTCCTTACAGTGTTTGTCCTATTGTCCAGCCCTCCATTCCTTACAGTGTTTGTCCTATTGTCCAGCCCTCCATTCCTTACAGTGTTTGTCCTATTGTCCAGTCCTCCATTCCTTACAGTGTTTGTCCTATTGTCCAGCCCTCCATTCCTTACAGTGTTTGTCCTATTGTCCAGCCCTCCATTCCTTACAGTGTTTGTCCTATTGTCCAGTCCTCCATTCCTTACAGTGTTTGTCCTATTGTCCATATGTCCAGTCCTCCATTCCTTACAGTGTTTGTTCTATTGTCCAGCCCGCCATTCGTACAGTGTTTGTCCTATTGTCCAGCCCTCCATTCCTTACAGTGTTTGTCCTATTGTCCAGCCCGCCATTCCTTATACAGTGTTTGTCCTATTGTCCAGCCCTCCATTCCTTACAGTGTTTGTCCTATTGTCCAGCCCTCTATTCCTTACAGTGTTTGTCCTATTGTCCAGCCCTCCATTCCTTACAGTGTTTGTCCTATTGTCCAACCCTCCATTCCTTACAGTGATTGTCCTATTGTCCAGCCCACAATTCCTTACAGTGTTTGTCCTATTGTCCAGCCCTCCATTCCTTACAGTGTTTGTCCTATTGTCCAGTCCTCCATTCCTTACAGTGTTTGTCCTATTGTCCATATGTCCAGTCCTCCATTCCTTACAGTGTTTGTTCTATTGTCCAGCCCGCCATTCGTACAGTGTTTGTCCTATTGTCCAGCCCTCCATTCCTTACAGTGTTTGTCCTATTGTCCAGCCCGCCATTCCTTACAGTGTTTGTCCTATTGTCCAGCCCTCCATTCCTTACAGTGTTTGTCCTATTGTCCAGCCCTCTATTCCTTACAGTGTTTGTCCTATTGTCCAGCCCTCCATTCCTTACAGTGTTTGTCCTATTGTCCAGCTCTCCATTCCTTACAATGTTTGTCCTATTGTCCAGCCCTCCATTCCTTACAGTGTTTGTCCTATTGTCCAGCCCTCCATTCCTTACAGTGTTTGTCCTATTGTCCAGCCCTCCATTCCTTACAGTGTTTGTCCTTTTGTCCAGTCCTCCATTCCTTACAGTGTTTGTCCTATTGTCCAGCCCTCCATTCCTTACAGTGTTTGTCCTATTGTCCAGCCCTCCATTCCTTACTGTGTTTGTCATATTGTCCAGCCCTCCATTCCTTACAGTGTTTGTCCTATTGTCCAGCCCTCCATTCCTTACAGTGTTTGTCCTATTGTCCAGCCCTCCATTCCTTGCAGTGTTTGCCCTATTGTCCAGCCCTCCATTCCTTACAGTGTTTGTCCTATTGTCCAGTCCATCATTCCTTACAGTGTTTGTCCTATTGTCCAGCCCTCCATTCCTTACAGTGTTTGTCCTATTGTTCAGCCCTCCATTCCTTACAGTGTTTGTCCTATTGTCCAGCCCTCCATTCCTTACAGTGTTTGTCCTATTGTCCAGCCCTCCATTCCTTACAGTGTTTGTCCTATTGTCCAGCCCTCCATTCCTTACAGTGTTTGTCCTATTGTCCAGCCCTCCATTCCTTACAGTGTTTGTCCTATTGTCCAGCCCTCCATTCCTTACAGTGTTTGTCCTATTGTCCAGTCCTCCATTCCTTACAGTGTTTGTCCTATTGTCCAGCCCTCCATTCCTTACAGTGTTTGTCCTATTGTCCAGTCCTCCATTTTTTACAGTGTTTGTCCTATTATTCAGTCCTCCATTCCTTACAGTGTTTGTCCTATTGTGCAGCCCTCCATTCCTTACAGTGTTTGTCCTATTGTCCAGCCCTCCATTCCTTACAGTGTTTGTCCTATTGTCCAGCCCTCCATTCCTTACAGTATTTGTCCTATTGTCCAGCCCTCCATTCCTTACAGTGTTTGTCCTATTGTCCAGCCCCCCATTCCTTACAGTGTTTGTCCTATTGTCCAGCCCTCCATTCCTTACAGTGTTTGTCCTATTGTCCAGCCCTCCATTCCTTACAGTGTTTGTCCTATTGTCTAGTCCTCCATTCCTTACAGTGTTTGTCCTATTGTCCAGCCCTCCATTCCTTACAGTGTTTGTCCTATTGTCCAGCCCTCCATTCCTTACAGTGTTTGTCCTATTGTCCAGCCCTCCATTCCTTACAGTGTTTGTCCTATTGTCCAGTCCTCCATTCCTTACAGTGTTTGTCCTATTGTCCAGCCCTCCATTCCTTACAGTGTTTGTCCTATTGTCCAGCCCTCCATTCCTTACAGTGTTTGTCCTATTGCCCAGCCCCCCATTCCTTACAGTGTTTGTCCTATTGTCCAGCCCTCCATTCCTTACAGTGTTTGTCCTATTGTCCAGCCCTCCATTCCTTACAGTGTTTGTCCTATTATCCAGTCCTCCATTCCTTACAGTGTTTGTCCTATTGTCCATATGTCCAGTCCTCCATTCCTTACAGTGTTTGTTCTATTGACCAGTCCTCCATTCCTTACAGTGTTTGTCGTATTGTCCAGTCCTCCATTCCTTACAGTGTTTGTCCTATTGTCCAGTCCTCCATTCCTTACAGTGTTTGTCCTATTGTCCAGCCCTCCATTCCTTACAGTGTTTGTCCTATTGTCCAGTCCTCCATTCCTTACAGTGTTTGTCCTATTGTCCAGCCCTCCATTCCTTACAGTGTTTGTCCTATTGTCCAATCCTCCATTCCTTACAGTGTTTGTCCTATTGTCCAGTCCTCCATTTTTTACAGTGTTTGTCCTATTGTTCAGTCCTCCATTCCTTACAGTGTTTGTCCTATTGTGCAGCCCTCCATTCCTTACAGTGTTTGTCCTATTGTCCAGCCCTCCATTCCTTACAGTGTTTGTCCTATTGTCCAGCCCTCCATTCCTTACAGTATTTGTCCTATTGTCCAGCCCTCCATTCCTTACAGTGTTTGTCCTATTGTCCAGCCCCCCATTCCTTACAGTGTTTGTCCTATTGTCCAGCCCTCCATTCCTTACAGTGTTTGTCCTATTGTCCAGCCCTCCATTCCTTACAGTGTTTGTCCTATTGTCTAGTCCTCCATTCCTTACAGTGTTTGTCCTATTGTCCAGCCCTCCATTCCTTACAGTGTTTGTCCTATTGTCCAGCCCTCCATTCCTTACAGTGTTTGTCCTATTGTCCAGCCCTCCATTCCTTACAGTGTTTGTCCTATTGTCCAGCCCTCCATTCCTTACAGTGTTTGTCCTATTGCCCAGCCCCCCATTCCTTACAGTGTTTGTCCTATTGTCCTGCCCTCCATTCCTTACAGTGTTTGTCCTATTGTCCAGCCCTCCATTCCTTACAGTGTTTGTCCTATTATCCAGTCCTCCATTCCTTACAGTGTTTGTCCTATTGTCCATATGTCCAGTCCTCCATTCCTTACAGTGTTTGTTCTATTGACCAGTCCTCCATTCCTTACAGTGTTTGTCGTATTGTCCAGTCCTCCATTCCTTACAGTGTTTGTCCTATTGTCCAGTCCTCCATTCCTTACAGTGTTTGTCCTATTGTCCAGCCCTCCATTCCTTACAGTGTTTGTCCTATTGTCCAGTCCTCCATTCCTTACAGTGTTTGTCCTATTGTCCAGCCCTCCATTCCTTACAGTGTTTGTCCTATTGTCCAATCCTCCATTCCTTACAGTGTTTGTCCTATTGTCCAGCCCTCCATTTCTTACAGTGTTTGTCATTTTCCTTACAATATAAATTTATTTTTCTAGATTTTTACTGATATTTTACCATTGGTTGAACCGTTTCTACCTGGAGCCAATGGTAACCAAGCTGTTAACAAGGTGGTCGCCAATGACGACAGGATGGTCCAACTCATTATTAAAGGAATTCTATACGAATCTTGTCTCGATTATTGTCAGCAACGCGCCACCGCTACTGTAAGTGCTGTGGGGCGAGCCTCGAAGTTAGAGGAGTTATTTTTTTTTAGCGATGACAATGTTAAGGGTTGGTTCGACAGTGTGGAATGAACTCCCAGGCGAGTTGCGTGGAGGGCTCTCATTGCCTTCATTGAAGAAAATACCAAAAAGTTTTTACTTTAAGCTGGAATACCAAAACTGCCCTGATAAGTTTATATGACATTAATTTTAACATTTTTATTTCACTTTGTTTTTAATTCAAAAAATTCAAAAAACCCTTCTTGAAAATATATCTTCTCCCATTTCCATTATAATTTTAATCCGTTTAAGCTGCATCTTGGCATACAGTACTGTATGAATATGTATTAGATACCGGTAACTGGCTGCTTCTTTGTGAGGATGGTGATAGGTCTGAAGATATCCAGTCAACCACGAGTAGGTGATATACAGTATGTCTGAAACAAAATGCGAAATTAACATTTTGGGAATGTAGGTAGAGGTACAATTAATATACTGTATATCTGAAAGTAAGTTGTTATCCGTTCAACCTGAAACTGTGTTTTTGTGACCTCTTATCCGTCTGCAGTTACCCAGTCTGTCGCTAGGAGTAAACATGAATAGGGGACATCTGCTTATATTTTACATATAAATGTTCCAGGTTGACACTAAACATAATTTTATGCCACGTGCTGCGTGAAGGCCCAACTTCATGCATGTAATACAGCCCGATTCACATATACTGTACACCTCGCGGTGGCAGCTGTCATCGCGAAGAGTTTCCGTAAACCGGTCTTAACTTCAATACATCTGGTGCAATATCCACCGAGACACGGTTCAAAAGCTTATAGCTAAAAAATGAAAATGAAAATTCTGGCTCACCCACTAAACCCCTGGGGGGGGGGGGGGGGGGACTATCCTTGTTTCAAATTTCACACAATCCCATTAAGATAATATTTTTTTCTTTACTTTAACTGTCTTTTTTAGGAAAAACAAAACATAGAAATTTTCCCACTGATACCAACCGGTGGCCATGGCAACGAGGGAAGCCTAAGTGAATACCTTAGTTTGGTGTCCTGGTTGGAGTCTCTTAGCAACGAATCATTCTCGGCCCCTTTCCAGCGGTGCGAGTTGAGTCTGGATGTGGGCAAACTGGTTCGGCAGCCTAGTGGATCGTGGGCGGATCACGTGATGTCGACGCAGGCCCAGCTGGTGGCCGGGAGGGGCAGACAGGTGCCGGTACGCAGTTCCAAAGCTCGCCGTAAGGGAGACAGACTCACTGCAGACAATACTTATGAGTCTACGTTAGTTTAATAGCAAATTATTTATTGTATTAACAATAAATGTCATTGTTTAATCAACTTGTCTCATTTATTTATATGCAAGCTAGCTGGAAGAGTTGCCACAGGAAATTGCTAATAAATTTGCTGATATTTATAAAGTATTATATAACCAAGAGCCTAATTCAGGTAGTGTCAATGATATAAATAGTAAATTAAATGAGTGTATAGCAAATTTTTAATATTGATAGTTTTGAGCCAGTTACCATGGAAACCATACACACTGCTTTGCAGCATTTAAAGAGTGGTAAACGTGACGTTATATACGGATTTGATTCAGGCTGTTTGATTTATGGCGGACCTGCATTAGAAACATTAAATAATAGCAAAACTGTTCACTGCTTTTCTGGTACACGGTGTTATTTCGAAATGTTTATTGTCAATATCCATGGTACCTATTGTGAAAAACAATTTAGGAGATATTACAGCTGTTACTAATTATAGGGCCATCGCAATAGCGTCATTGTTACTTAAAGTATTTGAGTGGGTGCGGCTGATATCTGAGGGAGAAAAACTTGATTTAGACCACTTGCAGTTTGGTTTTCGTGAGAAATCGAGCACAGTAATGTGCTCGTGGTCAGCAACGGACGTCATTAATTACTATATGCGAAAGTCAACACCAGTCTATGGTTGTTTGTTGGACTTCACCAAAGCTTTTGATTTGGTTGAATGGAGAAAGCTTTTCCTTGAGCTGATCAAAAAAGGTTTTTCTCCCTTATATCTTAGGTGTTTGTTGTTTATTTATAGAACACAAATGTGTGCAGTGAGATGGAATAACGTTTTGTCATTTGATTTTTCTATTACTAATGGAGTTAGGCAAGGGTCGGTTATTTCACCGGTCCTGTTCTGTGTTGTTTTAAATGTGCTGATTTCACGGCTCAGACAGGCAAAAATAGGTTGTTATATTGGTGCTCAGTTTTATGGTTGTCCGTCCTTTGCGGACGATATGTTTCTATTGTGCCCGTCCGTAATTGGCCTACAATACATGATTAATATTTGCAAAGATTTTTGTAAAGAGTATAAATTACAGATTAGTACTGATATTGATCCGAAAAAAAGTAAAACTAAATGTATCCCGTTCCAGAACACATGGAAGCCGCCTAGTGTGAATATTTCAGTAAATAACGTTACACTACCATGGGTTGAGAAAGGGCTACATTTAGGAATTCTGCTTAATTTTACGTGTAGTGTCAATATAGATATACAGCGTAAGAGAGGTGCATTTATAGGAAAATTGGCAAATTTAAGGCAGGAATTTTCATTCGCTCACCCGCGGTGCTTGTCTAACATTCAACGTATTTATGCGACAAGTTTTTATGGAAGCCCAGTTTGGGATTTGGCTTCTGATGAATGCCGTAGAATATACACCGCTTGGAATACGAATGTGCGCTACATTTATCATCTGCCGTATAACAGCCATAGGTTCATAGTAGAAGATATTGTTAATTTTCCCCACCCTAAGGTTATGCTCAGTAAACGTTTAGTTAAATTTGCAACTAGTGTTTTGACTTCTGATAAATTGTGTATAAGATTTCTGGCAAATTTAGTATTTTATGATTGTAGATGTAGAAGTGGTGCGAACTTGCGTAACATAGGGAATGAGTGTGGTATAAATGATCTACGTAAAATATCAGTAGGTGACCTTTCTAATTTACGATATGTGCCTTCTCCACCTGATAGTTACTGGCGAGTTAAATTGTGTAAAGAAATTATTGATTGCTATTTCGATGAGACTACAGTACCAGATTTCTCATCTGAAGAACTAATTGAAATTTTGAAATATGTATCGTCGTTCTAGATATTTTCTAGTGTCTCAATACTTATTTGTGTTTTTTCTTTTTTCTTTCTTTTGTGCTACTTACATATTAGTTAATTACTTAAATTTACTTTACATTACTAAAATTTAGATTTAAATTACATTACTGTGCGGTACTAATATATATATGATATAATATTATGTATGAATATACAACATTAATTAATTAGCTTCTAGCTGGGAGGTCCCTATTTCGATCCCGTTATAATTTAGTAACTGGTGCACCAACCCAGGTATCTGGTGACCTGGAACGCTAGGTTACCTTATAGGTAACAGCCAAGAGAGAGGATTCCAGTAACCAAAGGGTTAAAGCATCACATAACTAAAGCAAACTTTCTACAACAATTTAAAACCTATTTAATAACATTAACAAATGTAATATATACCAAAATTATTGGAAAATTTAACATTTAGCAAATAATGCAATAAAAGCCTTATTTTTATAAGCACTATTTTTGTACTATTTATTTTTAATATTAATAATTGCACGTTTTTTACAATTTCTTTCACACAGATATCAACCAACTTCTCCTGTTATGTACATAAAACCTAAGCGACGATGGAGAACGGCGAGAATCAAACATCCTCCCTCTAATATACAGGTACAACAATAATGTTGAGTTAATTTAATTAAATTAAACTCTCCCTCTAACATAATGTTTGGATAATTTGAGTTTATTTAATTACAATCACAAAGCAATAAAGATATAATTTTTTTTTCACAATTAATTTATTCATTATGGTTTTAGAATTCCCGTGGGCGGTTCACAAAGAATAACAGTAATAATATGAGATCGATACCACAGGGAGATGAGATACAGAGGGTACTGCTGCAAAAACGACTAGACGCTATGAATTCTGGAGATATTTGTAAGTTGATTTTGTATCAACAGAGTTCTAGAACTAACCACATCAATGTTGGTAATAAAAATTATTAATGATTTTAACTTAGAGGATAAAATAATTAATTATTAATTATCAATCATTAATTATTTTTACTAAATAAATTAACGACAGTTGGTTGCTATGGTAACGTTTTGTAATTTTATTTTCCGCAGCCACCTTAGAGGAGGAATTAGCGGGGACCTCTAGCGACATGGACGAGGATTCATCAGTCTCCCTCCACGTCTACGAGACGATCCCGGGGATGGCGAGACTGGCGGACTGTGTTCCACCGCTACCCCCGCGGTCGCCACGCAACGCCCTAGCAACCGGCGTAGCAACCAATCAGGACATCTACGAGTACGTAGACGCGATACGCCGCCGCCAGTCTCTCGATCTCGCGGTCCTGAACCCCCGGACCGCCGATACGCCTCTAGCGGCCCTAAGTAAATCCAACACTCTCCCGAGTAAAAACAACATGGCGGCGATGAGACTGGCGGCCGTCGGCGGCCCGTTAGTCCTACTGGATTCCGTTATCGGCTCCTACAGGTCGCGATCTTTAGACGATCTTATAAACGACCCCCACCAGGATGAGGTTTACTCTCCTGTAGAGGACTTCCGAACCTACATAAATACTCCAAAGAAACACAACAACCCACCGAGAAGGAGCGAAGAACAACTCATCGACGACTACGTAATGTCATCGGCGTCGGAAGATACGCCGCTGTCGTCAGTTACGAATACGTTTATGACGAATTCTCGATATCCACAAACTCGGGATTCGTTAGCTAGTGTTCCCGATGTCGATAGGACACGAATATCCACCGGTACCGAGGCGATATCCGAATCAACTCAGGGACTCCCAATACCGCAAGTTCGAAGGAATTCTTACAAAAAAGTTGTTCAGTTTGACGATCGACTATCGAGTCTCGAATCTAGTAAGTTGATCTACTTTATGATTGCGAGTGGTGTGGGGGGGGGGGGGGGGTGGGCACTGTATAATGAGTATTAACTAATTAAATAGCGAATAATATATACAAATTTTCTAGTAAAACAAGTAGAATAAATCTATAGATATTGTACATACGTCGTACAGTACATTCCAATGTATTTTAGTAATTTTATTAGAAACCTTTTTTATTAAATAACACTAACTTATTTTAACTATTTAATAAACACGCCACAATGGTTTTTTTATGTGTTTGATTGGTTGATATGCTTTTATCATTGTTTTATAAATGGTCGCTATACTTACTTACTTACCGGTACTACTATAATTACTTTCAGTTTGGTCTTTATTTTGGTGTTTACGGGTTCCATAAGCAATTCGCTTTCTTATGCCCTAAACTATTAAACATAAACATACAATCCAATGGCCAAATTCAACAACTCTAAAAAAGCTGAGAGTTAATTATCGAAACTGACCACCACCCCCCTTCCCTTGTAAACTAGAACTCTACAGTGTTGCTTTTACATCTTCCAGAATCGCTTGGAAATCTCCCTGCCAACCACGAAAATAAAACGGAGAGAATTAATGAGCCGAACAATAAGAGGAACGCTTCGGATGACCTACAACAGATCGATAAGGTTTTAGCTGATGATGGTGTAAGGGCCACAAAAGGGTTAGTTGTTAGTTAGTTAGTTAGTTAGTTAGTTAGTTAGTTAGTTAGTTAGTTAGTTAGTTAGTTAGTTAGTTAGTTAGCTAGCTAGCATGCTTGCTTGCTTGCTTGCTTGCTTGCTTGCTTGCTAGCTTGCTTGCTTGCTTGCCTGCTTGCTTGCTTGCTTGCTTGCTTGCTTGCTTGCTTGCTTGCTTGCTTGCTTGCTTGCTTGCCAAAACTGTCCAAAACTATTTTTGAGCCTCTCAGCGAGTAACAATAATAAAATTTAAATCTTTTACAAACCACTTGTGGACAAACCGCTATCGTCTGGGTTGAGTCAGAAAAAATCGCCAGACATAATGAGGACAAACTGACTGAGAAGGCAGACACACAGACAATAAGTTAAACTCAGAGATATTGGGGTAAACTACATACAGTTACTGCACATGGACATATTGTAGTTTTTTCCTCCCATGTGTTTTAGAGCTCTTCTAGACAGCCGCCATGGTCCTGGTGAATCGTTCAACACATTCCCTCGAGTGCATCAACCACGCAATAACGGGAAGAACAGCAGATTGTCCAACTTCATTGAAATCACAAACGAAGTAAGTTACTGCACAGTAGTACGGAATATGTAACGTACGAGTTACCTAGGTAACATACGAGTTACCTATAGGTAACATACGAGTTACCTCGGTAACATACGAGTTACCTCGGTAACATACGAGTTACCTAGGTAACATACGTGTTACCGAGGTAACATACGAGTTACCTCGGTAACATACGAGTTACCTAGGTAACATACGAGTTAACTAGATGACGCAGTGTCCGAGTGGATACGGCGCCTGAACTGCTTACACAATAGTGTTTGGTGGTGCAGGTTTGAATCCGACTAAAGGCTGTAGAAATTTCGCACTGTTGTGTTCCTAGGCAAGACACTTTAGACATTAGTGCCTACGCCAACCCAGCGGTATAATGGGAACCTGGCTTTGCTGGGGTAATGATAATAAAAGCGTTTTGAGTATGCTGAGCGTAGAAAAGCGCTATATAAATAACCAATATTATTATTATTATTATTATTATTATTAACCAATATTATTATTATTAACTAGGTTACATACGAGTTACCTACGTAACATACGAATTACCTACTGTAGTTAAAATACGGGTAGGCCAATGTTACAACCTTAGCTAAGCTGTATTCTACGTGTTTAAATTAGGTCAACATATTATTTAAACTGTATGTTTTATTTTTAATTTGCTTAGAAAATTAATTAATAACCATTACTATACCTGTGCGTAAAATATATCAGTATAAAGTAATTTATACAAAAACTACCCCGGACCCAAAGTAAATCCCCATTTATTGCTGTTCGAATGGGAACAGATGCCGAGAAATGTCAACACTGACTAGATGAACAATTATTAGATTTTTTGCCATTTTTAGCGCTTTATCAATTTTTTTCCAAAATGATTAAATTTATAATGTTCTCCGTTCAGCTATTTCATTAGATCTAGTCAAAATAAGTTAAAGACCCACCTTGATACTCTCAACACTCAACGCTCAACACTATTTAATTGAATATGTTCACTGATTCCAGACGGAGTTTGCACAGATTAGTGTGATTGAGGACTCCCAGGCTATCCGAGCGGCCGCCTTTAATCCTAACGGTTCCGCGTTCGCTATTGGTTCTAATTCTCGAACTCTAAGAATTTGTGGTTATCCAGACCTTTCCGGGATCTCGTAAGTATCATGAAAAAAAACGTGGAATAAAGTAGCTTACCTCCAGAACAATAACAAACACTAATATAAAGCACAACAATGTAGTAATAAAGTGTGTGGAATGTGAATCCGAGTTACAGTGAGTTCCACGAACTAGTAGCAAATGCAACTACTGTAGTTCGTGGATTTCACTCGAATACTCGAGATTGATGCAAAGCGAAAAGGAGGAATGTTAACAGTACAAAACGCAATGTGACGGTTTACTTTACACAAATTGACAATTTACGAATTATATTTATTTATTTATATCAAGCACGTTAAATAAATAACCCTTTACCGGTAATTATCTTAGTACCAAAGTATGTAAAATAACTAAAAAGAAGCAAGACCTAGACGTGGCATGCAATCAGCGATCAGCTGACGGCAGCCAGCTGATCGGTAGGTTTCGCCCAGCAGCTGAAGGCTTTCGCAGGAGGCCAAGCCAAGAAATTTAGAGAGAAATTAATTTGTGAAATTTGAGAAATTCAACGTGCTTGTCAAATAACTAAATAATTACATATAATCAATAACATCACATTACAATTAACAATTTGTTCGGGTTATGGTCCTTATTAATTACTGTAGAACTACAATTATTAGTAATTAATGGTTTGCAGATGGGACCAACCCAACCCCCCTGATATATTATTGCAACGCAAAGAATACCACCGCGGTTCCATTTACTGTTTGGCTTGGCATACTTCGGGACAGATGTTGGCTTCCGGTTCTAACGATAAGATCATTAAACTTATGAGGTTTCCAGCAGACACCCTAAGGGCTTCCCAGGGTAAGTTACAGTATGTACTGTATATCGCGGGGCTATAATAGCCACAGCATAAACGGTAAGCGATATAAAACCGTGAGTAGTGAGTGGCTATAGTACACTGTTTTATTACCAGTATTGGCCAATGTTAGTATTTGAACCCTAATTAATCTCACCAATCTGACAATGGCATCACATGCAGGAGGCCAACGTCCAAATACATAACCACCATTCCTACGCAATAGGACTATGGCTACAAACAATACTGCTTCAAGAAAACCTAAGCCCACAGGAAATCATAACACCAGGCTTGATCCCTGTACTGGAGGAACTCAAGTACCCCCCTGGAAGTCAACCACATATTGCAACATACAGTATGCGCACTAACCACAGCGTCCACAGCCACTGTTTACAGCACGCAAAAGTCGCTCATAAAAGAAATTAAAGATTTAAAGCCACCTAATAATCGTCTCTTTGGATACAGTAAACCAACGCCAATAAAACATCAAATCAAATATAATTTCATGAATATAAACTGTTTATTCAAATACTCACAAATATTATTTTAGAAAAGTATTATTAGAATTAGAAAGGCATACACGATGACGATAGTATAAATCAGTTCAGAGGTATACCACAAAACTGGCATATATTATTAAAAGAGAAAACAGTCTTATATTCTAGTCTTTAAGTCCTTCCTTAGTACTTTCTTTCCCCTTGCCATGGCCAGCTTCAGTTTATGGATTGTGGAAACTTTCCTCGTGTTTCACTCTAACATACTTGAGGCCGGTACAGTAGGTCCGCTGTTAGGACTGAAACGTACGTATAGCGCTGGTTCAACCCCCGGTGACGCGCTTTCTAATTTTTTCCATTTCTGAACAAAAACAATAATATTACATCTTTAATTACAGTAGCATTAACAGATCAACTCCAATTCATTTATAACACTTACTGTACCGTATACAGTAGGTATCATCTGGGATCTTGTAGGCCTATTGTTTTTCTATCGTTTTGTTATTATTACTGTATTACTACTACTGTATTATGTTATTACTGTAATTAAACAAACAGAATCAAGGGCATAGACTGATAAAGGAATTGCTTTTGGAAGAACAATACTTTTAAATGGGAATGGTGTGTTTTAAAAGTGGTTTGAGGGCGGTAGCGCTCGAACTAAATAGGCAGATAGGTTGGGGTTTGGGCAGTTGGGAGCTGCTTATTGTGAATTGAATCAAAATTATAAGTAAACGTTCTAAGTATTTTGTTATAGGAAATCGGTAAATTGACCAAATTTCTAAGTGGTTTCCTCTATAGGAAGCGGTAAATTGACCAAAAATAGAAAAATTTTATAAGTGGTTTGCCACGGGAACTGGGAAAATGACATTAAAAAAAATTCAAACTGGAGGCCACCAAACAGGAACGTCCCCACCAAGATAAATACTTATACATATTCAGATATTATAACATTTTGTTTTTCGCAATGGCTGGCAAGTTACGCAGTTGCGTTTTAAGGCGGGAATAAAATGTAAATAAAAAACCACTACTTACACTGCAAGTGGCAACTGGATGCTAGTGAGTCCTGAGTCTGAGTCCTTGAGTTAGATACATACTGTAACATAGGCCATAGACATAACATGTGCTCGGCGCGTTGGCGTTGTGTTTTTTTTACACTTTACTGCACTTAATTAGTAAATATACCGGCTGGTCGGGGGGCGGCGGGTATGACTAAAAACCCAAACGTAGGGCCTACCCAAAACGGGGAAGTACGGAGTTATATCGGACTTATTCATATCACATCACAACAAAAAGATCTGGAAATTTAATTAACCAAGATTGTGAAGAAAAACGGAAAGAAAATATTTGACTTAGAATGCTTAATTAATTAATTAAAACCTGAATTGATGTCCTGCCTATATGGAATATTGACAAAAAGCGCGCCACACGGGTTCTTGTAAAACGAAAAGCGCGCCAGCCATGAAATTCAATGCGCACCAACCATTCACCAAGAAATTCTGCAATTATTAGGTACTGTCTGGACTGTATTATATATTGTAATAATTGATCAGATTATGCCTACTGTATACTGCAGTAGGGATATTGAAATAATGGATATGAATAGGATATCATTATAAACGCGAGCGAAGCGTTCATACAGTAATTAAGGTTCCACCTTGGTGTAGTGGTTGCATTGAATTCACATCTCCCGTAGGTCGTGGGTTCGATCCCTGCATGGACCAGGGCAGTTTTCGTTTCGGCACGAATGCTTTAAAGGGACCAGCCAGGGCGCATATCTGCCTTGCATCCTTAAGTGGTAGCTAAATGAGTACTGGAGTTTCCTCTGGGGAGTAAAGTTCTGGGGGGGACCGTACTGGAAATAAGTCGTCAGACATTGTGCGTAATCCCTGGCCTAGCGTACTTTTAAGCGAACTCTTCTCTTCTCTTTTTAAACATACTGATATAATTACAAGTACCGGTAGAGTGGATATGTTGCTGGTGCATTGCTACTGTTACATATCCATCATACAGTATGTCCATATGCCCGCCAGGATCCTCAATGCACGCCACACGACCTTGTTGCTCCACGCCAGGATCCTTAATGAGCACCACACACACACATGTTGAGCAAACTCAACATGGATGTCCTGCATGCCTAGATACATCGTGCTGATATACGATATGGTCTGATGGTACTTTGTACAAACTACTTTCAATTTCTCAGTACACCCAGCACCCAATAGGCCTATTAACACCATACAGGGTGTCGGTGTGTAGGGTAGGTACCAGATACAGAGTGCAGGTTTGGGTCAGTTCCAATATTTTGATGAAAAAATTGCCACAATCTGGCAATGTAGCAATGGAGGTTAACCTTTCCACTACGCTGCCGCTATGGACTGATGGAGAAAACAATCGCCACAACACATTGCGGTTTTACTTGATATATTGGAGGAAGCCATCGCCATAACATTACGAACATATCCACAGAATCCACATTACGCTTCCGGTAACGTTCTGACGTTTACCAACATTGATTTAGTTAAAAGTAGGTCTATTGATAATCTGATTGATGTTAATGCAGCTTTAATTCATTAATTAATTATAAGCATTTACCGGTAAGTTAAATATTTTATTTCCGTTTTTCTTCATAATCTTGGAACTTGGTAAATTGTATTTCCAGATTTTTTCACCACACAGCCACACCGTTGTGATATTATTATGTCCGATATAACTCCGTACCGGTACTTCCCCGTTTTGGTAACGTTTCGGTTTTTAGTCCTACTGTGGCTAGTCGGTTGTCGGTATTGTCAGATTGTGATTATTACAGTATTAAATCAGGAGAAAAACAAAAAACACCATACTGCCATAGGCTGCTGATAGGCCTACCCTGCTACCGGTACCGGACACCGCGATAGGTAATCTTTCTAATATTTTTTTGACCTGATTAATTATTACAGTATTACAGTATTAGGCCTATGTAATATCACACTTTTTTAAATAAAACATTTTAAACGCCTACGTAGTCCTAATCGTTTGTAAATTTTGATGGACATCGCTAATTCAAGGTGTCTGAAGCTGATCGCCAGTACATAGCAGATCTATATTACGGTACCGGCACTGTATTATTGTGGGTAAAGGTAAAAACTACCCAGACTGCCAGATGCCAGAAGTGTTTTTTTTTAGCCAGATTGATTATATACCTATGTAAATAAAATACCTTACTATGCTGTATGCCAGTATGCTTTGTAGTACCGTACTGTGCAGTAGACCTAGCCAAACAATTCAGAAATGAAATTATATGTAGTACTGTAGGCCTATGTAATACAATACAACACTACCGGTACTATCATGACTATTATAATAATGGTTAGGTAAACTAGGCAGCTAGGCCTACTATTATTTAGCTAATTTGGTATTGATATTTGTGTTTATTTGAACGTGGCAAAATGATACCAGTATTCACTCCATACAAATATTCTTTGAAACAAAATAATTATTTTCTTACCAGAGCGTTTGAAGAAACTGATGTTGTCTCTTATGTGTTACCGCAAGTAAATAAATGTGAACAATCTACAAATAAATATATGAATGTTCCCTGCGACGATGTTATTATCCCTGAAATACAAACCCCATGCCGGTACGGAGATTTTTCGTCAGACACACAACAACCAGATGGGGAAATTGCGTCTGAAACCCAAAAAACAGATATGGAAATTTTATCTGCAGTACATAAACCTGGATATTTGACTGAATCTCAAAACACAGCCGGAGAAAGTTCGTCTGAAACTCATAAAGATTTAGTAAATATAGTGGAACTGGAGAACATGAAGTTCGACTCGATTTGTGGCGCTCAAGATCAAGACATACGTTATCCGTCTTCCTTACCTGACTTCAATATTAGTACCGGTAGGCCTAGTGATTGTAATGTAGGCCTAATTGGAAGCAATCAACTAGACCCTCAATCAGTTGCCACATACAGTTGTTCCCATTGCGATAAAGTGTTCACTTACAATTCCAGTCTGTTGAGACACATAGACAGTTTCCATAGCGATATCGAGTATAAATGTGAACATTGCGATAAATTATGTAATGGGAATAGAAATCTAAAGAGACACATTGAGACGACCCATAAAGGTATCAAGTATAATTGCGTTCATTGTGATAAAATGTACTGCGACAGCGTTGGATTGAATCGCCACGTGGCCTCTGTACATAAAGGTATTAAATATAATTGCAATTATTGCGATAAAGTGTTTGTCGCTCAAACCAATTTGCGGAGACACGTCGACTGTGTTCACGGGGGTATCAGGTACAATTGCGATTTCTGTGATAAAATCTACAATGATAAAGGGCATCTTAAGATTCACGTTGATTCCGTTCACAAGGGTATCAACCACATGTGCGTTATCTGTGATAAGGGATTTGCTACGAAACTAATCCTAAATGCGCACCTGGACTCCATCCACAAAGGCGTCAGATACAAATGTTTCCATTGCGATAAACATTACGCGAATAAAGGCCACCTTAAAAAACATATAAACTCGGTTCATAAAGGAATCAAACATAATTGCAGTTATTGCGGGAAAGAATTCTCCACGAAAGACAATTTAACGAAGCATATAACCCATGTGCATAACAGCGCGAAATATATTTGTAATTATTGCGAGAAATTATTTTTTACGAAGTCTCGGCTAAATAACCACGTAGACGCGTCTCATAAGGGAATCCGTCAATATTGCGATTATTGCGATAAATTCTACGTCGAGAAATCGACGCTTAAACGGCACATCGACTCAGTTCATAAAGTGACTCGGGATTTTATTCGATGCGATAAAGTTACCGATTCTATTCAATCTGCCTCTCCAGATTTATTCATATTAGGTGAATAATTGATAAACGGCGGTTAACGCAAATCCAATTTGGGGTTAATTATCAATTATATAATTATAAATAAGCTGCATATCGTGGCCATATAGAGATCGAAAAACACAAAAGTTTTGTTTTGAGAAAAACTCGAAAAAAATATCTCATGTGGATTCCCTGTCTCTATTTTTTCCACAGAGGTTGGGGAAGATACACTGAGTAATTTTTAAATAGGACTTCTAAATCTGAATATAATTTTTTATTGATAAAATATTTTCGTTATTTTTCAGAGAGGCAGAAACAACAGATTTGAAAATTAACATTAAAATTTTACTAGTGTATTTATTGTTTTGACTAGAACAACCCACACCATTCGTATTGTTGGGTGGGTTTTTCCTCTGATATTTTACAACTGTAATGAGGTCTGGGTCAGGCTCTGGCTAGACTGGGTTGGGATGGGGGGCAGTACCCGCCAGCTGCCATTATAATTGGGCGAAATGGGATGTCAGTGGGTAGTAGTGATATCTGCGTGTGTAACCTCCGCAATAATATTATTAATTATTGTGAACAAAACGATGCCCTCTGCTGAACATATGCAAATGTAACTCACATGACAGCAGTGGTTATATATATGAGCTCCTTTTTGGGTTACTGTGAAATATGTCTCGGGGGGCAGTGATACGTGTCTGGGTGGGGAGGGGGGGGGGGGGGGACATATTATGATGCCTAACTCCAAATTGCCCTATTTTGGTAAAATTAATGTTCTCATTAAACGTGGTGTGTGTTGCTCTGGTTCTATTTGTCGATATATAGTACCTGTATAGGTATATAATGTAAACAATAAGCTAATAGACTAAACAGTGTCCCTGACATGGCGGTGTTCTAATTGTTTTCGTAATCAGCTGGTTTTTGTGCCGATTTCGCTGGGATATTTTGGTTACATTTTGACTGTGTCGGAGTAAAGCGATCCCAATCTGTTTCGCGGATATCATAAAATGATTAATTTTGTTCAATTATTTTTTCATATTTAGTTATTTTTTCCTGATGATTTACAGTACCGGTAATTCGGAATTCAATAATGAGTAAATTTTTATGAGAATGAGATTTCAAATTTTAAAAATTGATTTATAATGAATTTAGTGTTTAAACGGGATCAGACTTTTCGGGATTTCCGGGATCGGGACCGGGATTATCAATCTTGGGATCCCATTTTTCGGGATCGAATTTCTTAAATTTAATAGTATATGTGGAGGTTTTTGGGTGTAACACTCACTTTATCTTACACTTCAGAAATATTAGTAAGATAAATGATTGCTGGATGGTTTACTGACATATAAATTCTATAATCTAAACATTTCCTTTCTGCTGGAACTATTTATCAGATATTCAAAAAATTTACTTCACTTTTTATACTTCGGAATCCCGCTGCAAAAAAGTCGAGATCGGGAGCGGGATTGCATTTTTTGCCGGGATCCCGGTGTTTCGGGATCCCGTTTAAACACTATATACATTGACTTTATTTTTACTTGTCGCATTTTGGATTTCAACTAATGGTTTTTGGTTATTCTGATCCTGAGAGATTTATTTATAATTATTGTTGCTGTTAAATGTTGCCACTAATTGTGTTATTCATTAGAACTATTATAGTAGTAATAGTTAGTATGTTAAATAGATGTCATATTAATGTCATAATTTTATATTTTTTTTATAAATGGTGTTTCCTAAATGTAATTCTTACATTGTTACGTAAAACTATTATTAAATAAATGTGTGCAGTGAAGCAGTTTATGGTGATATTATCATGACAAACAATATACAATATATAATCACTCAGCAACGATTTTTTCACATTCTGCTTCCACTTTCACAACGCACAATAGTTACGTCAACTTCTCCGTCCGGAGATTTGGGGATTGAAAATAATTCATGCAGTCATGACTTTTGTGGACTTCAAGAAGGCATTCGACTCCATCCATAGAGGCAAAATGCTTGAAATCCTAAGAGCTTATGGAATACCAGAAGTAATTGTTGTTGGCATTGGATTGTTATATTGTGACACAGAAGCGCAGGTACTCTCACCAGGTTGTGAAACTGAGTTTTTCTCAATCCTGGCTGGGGTACTGCAAGGTGATACATTTAGCACCATTACTATTTGTAATTGTGCTGGATTGCGCAATGAGGACAGCCACAAAGGGTGAAGACCTGGGATTCACACTTCAAGAACGCAGAAGTAGTAGATATCCGGCAACTACAGTCACAGACACCGACTTTGCGGATGACATCGCCCTGCTCTCTAATACCCTAGCAGATGCACAGCTTCTACTAAATAAAGTGGAGAGGGCTGCTAAGGAGGTTGGATTGCATATAAATGCTACCAAGACCGAATTCATGACCTTTAATGTTGATGGAAACTTGACAACCATTAATAGTAATCAACTAAAGAAGGTTGACGACTTCCAGTACCTTGGATTATGGATAGAGAGTAGCAAAAAGGACATAGAAGTTAGGAAAGCAAAGGCTTGGGTAGCTCTTTCAAAAATGGATCAGATCTCTCCAGGCACCTCTAAGTTCTTTCGAGCCACAGTGGAAAGTGTATTTTTATACGGGGGTGAGACCTGGACACTGACTAAATCACTTGAACAACGGATTGATGGTTGCTACACAAGACTACTAAGGGCAGCCCTAAACATCAGCTGGAGACAACACATGACAAACGCCGAGCTTTATGGTACAATACCACCTGTATCAACCACCCTCCGTGAACGCAGATTACGATTCAGTGGGCACTGCTGGCGAAGTAAAGACGAGGTCATACCAGATCTACTTCTCTGGCAACCAACTCATGGAAAGCGTAGTCGTGGACGACCGGCCATAACATATATAGATCAACTTGAAAGGGATACTGAACTTGGGAGAAACGAAATTGCGACAACTATAGAGAATCGGGAAGCCTGGAAGGATCTCATTTCCACTGTCCGAGTTCGCTCGACCTAGTAGTAGTAGTACTGTAGTAATAATTCCAATGTATAAATTCTATGTTTCTTGGGCTGAAAAGTTATCTTAAATGTTTTGGAGGTCGCCAAATTGCATGATGGGGGCAATTGACATGCTTTTTAATATTGAATGACATTAGGTCCTGGTTCGTTAGGTCCTTATCTGTGGTGATTCTATTTGAGAAACATAATGACCCAATGCGGGACCTATTGGCGATCAGTGGGTGGTGTAGTTCCGCAGTCAGAAATTATATGTGGGGGTACAACCGGAAGGACCTAATGACCACCGCTAAATTTAACCACTCATCAAAAATAACAATTCAAAACAAAGAACAAATATTTTTAGTATAATGTTAAATAAAGTTGTTTCTGGAATCCCATCAGCGGTTACACAGTATATGTGTTTTACCTTAACCGAAAACCCATCCGTAAGTTCTCCATAATTTCTCAGTATTCTAAATAAACGAATTTTTTTCTTCGTTTTAATTTAGGGTTATGATATGCACATAATATTACCGGTAAATATATATATTTAGGGATAAACCAAACAGGATACTCCGTTTCGGCCAAAGGGCCCCATTACAATATATTGTATCCTCTCGGCCTCGGGGATTCTATCCTAATCTCTAACTCATACATACAGTTGACATATAAGCTAAGATGTGGATTTTACTACTCTTCTATATTGCATCGGGTAGGTGTAAAACGCGGATCCGGATTCCAAAATCATCAATTAAGGGAAAGGAGCAGGTTACAGTGGCACGTTATTTTAACCAAAACAATAAACTAAAGTCAATAGAACTGGTTATAGTTTTATTTTTGGGAGTTATTTTTTTATTGGCTTCCCCCCCCCCCCCCCCCCTCAGCTTATTATTTACATTGCCCTTCACCCGACCTTTTAATCACCATTAACCTCATTCTATCACAATCTAATCAACACAGCTCCATACTGATTCCCTCTGTCTCTATATCAATAACCAGATATTCTTCCTATATTTTTCACACTTAGTTCCCCTATATGATGGTCCCTACATCCGAATCAAACTATAGCCCGTCAGCGTCAGGCCCTGATTAATTAATTACATTTCCTGGATTTATCCCGCAACAAAAGTAGTTATAGACTAACTTAAACTGAATATTTTCGAAAAATGCAACAAACAAAATGAGTCCTTTCAATATTGTTGTTCAAACATTTAATCAACGTGACCAGTTGGTGTAGTGGGATGTAGGGAAACGATATTTATATTATATTATAAAACTTCACTATTTCACGTCCAACTTTAGCACCAGAAGCTTTTGATTGTCACAAGTAATATAAAGGCATAATAAAAAGCCTACGCTCTGTGCATGAGTTAAATTTAATACAGTAATAATAATAATACACTATTGGGCCGATCATGCAACACGTTAGTTACATTTCATACAAAATACACAGGTTCGGCCATTTCTCGCTGTACGTGAGTTACATGTCCAGGTTGTATGCAAGGTGGTTTCGCGCGAATGCTTTAAAATAGATTGCTTTGCATCCTTAAATGGTCGCTAACTTATTTAGTCTCCATTAGTCTCCCCTAGCTTGACACCTAAACGGAACCGTCTCCTCTTTTCAGGACATTGCTTTTGCCGTGAGGACCAGCCAGTGCATATCTTGTACTTTGGCAGCCTCATGGAGTGAATAAGCATGGTGGACAGCCCATGACTTTCTTGAGACGCATCTTAAAGGACACTGGCCTTGAAGATGCGGATGATCTAGCAAATGTGATGGGTGATACGGAGTTGTGGCGGCGCGATTTTGTCGACCAGTCTGCACAGCGTTCTTGAAAATGTAGCTGCAATGCAGCATGCCGATCCTGGTAGTGGCACTGGAAGTACGTCAGATAAGCTTTATCTTAGCGCAGTGAGTGTTCAAGAGCACCGAATGCAGACTGATGAGGTTCTGATTAAGGACATGGGGGGCGGTTGGCGACTCGCCCTCGCGTCAGCAGATGATAGTGGCAATGGTGGAATTGGTCTATTGATGAATCCAACTGCACATGCAGCATTGGACAAAATAGACCAAATCTCTAACCGCATCATCCGTTGCCACTTCTCATGTTCTGGAAGACTGGCTAAGAAGTTTCCTAAGGTGGTTCTGATTGTGTGCTACTCTCCAACTAGTGTTGCCCCTGTAGAGGAGGTGGAAAATTTCTACCACAATCTACAAGCAGCTACTGATGGAGTGGATCAGCATGCATTCTTAACATTCCTGGGAGACTTTAATGCAAGTCTGCATCAATCACCTACATCGCCCTGGGTCTATAGCAATAGTGTTAACCGAAATTCTGTCCATCTTCAGGATTTTATCTCTGGAAATGGATTGTTTTCGGCTGGAACCCAGTTCAAGAAGCGAACTGGAAAGCTATGGACTCATAGTGGACCCAGTGGTCACGAGTCCCAGATAGACCATATTCTGTTTCGTAGGAAATACAGGAGCTCTATACAAGACTGTAATGCATTTACACTTCGACCCTTCTCCAGTGATCACCGCCTTATTGTGGCCAAGGTAAGACTTAGTCTGCGTGCTAGCAGAACAACGAAATCTGCCTTGCCGCGGCATGACTGGTCCTCTCTGTTGCAACAGCCAAGTGTGAGATCCAGCTGCACACTACAGCTGAGCAACAGGTATGAGGCTCTTGCCTCTGAGGCGGCAGATCACTGTGAGGGCTATACTGCCTTTACAGAAGCAGTTAAGTTAGCAGCTGCAGAAACAGTTCCTGTATACCCTCGAAACAGGAAAAGGGCCCCCTGGACTGACAACAGGATTCAGAGGTGCCGAAATGACCTTCATAAGGCGCAGAAAGAGTCCCGACTCAAACAGACTACAGCGGCCAAGAATGCAGTTAAGGCTGCATCTAGGTCCCTGAACAGGCAGTACTCTGTTAATCTACAGGAGCTAATAAACCAACAGGTTGATGCCATCAATGATGCTGACGACAGCAGGCAATCATCCCAGGCATGGAAATCAATCAATCTGCTTACAGGGCGGAAAAGCCAACCAACCACCAAGGTTAAGGCTGAATCACCAGCCGATCGCCTCAATGGTTGGAAAGCCCACTTTGAAAAGCTCCTCATTAATGACAGGGTATTGCCTGATAACTTTATAGAAGTAAAAGTGTCTGAGTCTGTACTCCCAGATATTCCCATTGGCGATATCTCCTTTGCAGAAGAGAAGGCTGCTGCAAAGAGCATTAAGACCAATCATGCCAGTGGAGTAGATGGTGTTCCTCCTGAGGTCTTTAAAATACTTGAGTGTTTAAAGCTCATCTATCCCATCATAGTAGACATGTACCGAACAACAAGAGTCCCACAAGAAATGAAAACAAATAAGTTGGTGCCAGTTCCCAAGAAGGGCAACCTAACACTCTATGGTTCTTTTCGGGGAATCTCATTGATCTCGATTGCTGCAAAGCTATACAACAGGATTCTATTAAATCGCATCAGGGATCCCATTGAGAGACTTGGAGCCCATTTTGTCACTTAGAAGGATAATTGAAGAATTATCAAAAAAGAAAGACAGGCATCTGGCTGTTATCTTTGTTGACTTCTTCAAGGCCTTTGATTCAGTCTCTCGCTCACGTATGTTCAGCATACTTTCATTATATGGGATTCCTGATGAAATTATTGCAGCAATCAGATCAGTATACGATGGTTCGACAACATTTGTGTCTACTGTTGACGGTGACACAGAACAATTTGAAGTGTTATGGGGCGTCCTCCAAGGAGACACACTTGCACCATTCTTGTTCATTATTGTGGTTGACTATGTTCTACGCATGTCCTTAGATCATCATAATGATGATGGGGTGATGATAACTCCACCTACTGGCTCCAGAAGTCGAGGAAATCCTGCCAAGTACCTAACTGATCTAGACTTTGCTGATGACTTAGGAGTACTCTCAGAATCATTAGAGGGAGCCCAACGGCTCCTCAGCTCATTAGAACATGCTGCTTCTAGTGTTGGTCTTTTTATTAACTCCAGAAAGACCAAAATTCTGACAGTTAACTTTGAAAGTCCTCAGCAAGTCTCTGATCGGATGAGCATAAGCTCAAAGGATGGTATGCTTGAGCATGTGGACGACTTCTGTTACCTGGGATCATGGATCCGGAAGTCAGATGAGGACCTTCGAATACGTAAGGGAAAGGCATGGGCAGCCTTGAATAGGCTTTCCAGGATTTGGAAGTCACCGAGAATTAATCGGAAACTTAAGGTCCGGTTATTTAGAGCAGCAGTAGTTCCACTACTCCTCTACGGGAGTCCATGCTGGGCTCTAACTGCTGAGGACACCAAATCTCTGGATGGCACATTCACAAGAATACTACGCCGGGTTCATTGTGTCAAGTACAATGCACACATCTCCAACCAGACACTATATAACATTGGAGGTGTCTCATTGGTTCCCCCAAGCTTGACACTAGAACAAAATCGCCTCCTCTTTGCAGGACATTGCTTTCGCCGTGAGGACCAGCCAGTGGATAATCTTGTACTTTGGCAGCCTCATGGAGTGAATAAGCATGGTGGACAGCCCATGACTTTCTTGAGACGTATCTTAAAGGACACTGGCCTTAAAGATGCGGATGATCTAGCAAATGTCATGGGTGATAGGGAGTTGTGGCGGTGCAATTTTGTTGACAAGCCGGCACAGCATTCTTAGAAATGCAGCTGCGATGCAGCATGCCGATCCTAGTAGTAGTACGTCAGATTTGTGCGTAATCCTAAGCCTAACTGCCGAATAATTTTTTTTTACTTTATAAAATTATTATTATTTCTATTTTCTAGACAAGGAGGCGGAGTTATCAATGCACGACGGCACAATACGGGACATGGTGTTCGTTACGGGACAGTCCCACTTACTCGTTAGTGGGGGAGCCGGTGATTGCAAAATACACGTGACAGATTGTAATGTTATGCGGTCAGTGTTGTCTCTTATTGGACACAAGGGTAAGTCAGCTGTTGTGGGGAGTGGACGGCTGTATATTGTATTATATACATATTTATTATCGCTTTAAAATTAAGGATTACTCAATTTGCAACTCAATTTGAAATTGAATTTAAATGAAGGATTGGATATTTGTGGAGTGTTCACACTTGAGAGTTAGTGTGGCGCCCTCCCTGCTAGTATGACGCTAATACCAGATGCCTTAGGCCCGTGCTCCACTCGCAACACATGAGCAGTATGTCATAAGTCGTTTTCAGATTTTGTCTGAGTTTGTTTCAATAAAGTATAGCTCCCGTGCTCCACTGGTAAAAAAAGGTATTTTCTTGAAAAATATAAGATGCGTCTCACATTTAATGCACTTGTAGGCCTACATTTAATGGACTGCTGCTACCCAAAGTAACCAATCACAGGCCTCTTGCCAGAAAGAACACATGTGTCGTACTCTATGTCAAAAGATGGAACATGGGGCATAATCACTTTCGACTCATGGTTCATAACAAACGACTTATGACATACAGTATGAGAGACGAGACGCCCCCATTTAAACCAATGTGTTCCATAATTTATTTCGACTTATGACATACGACTTACCAGTGGAGCGCGGGCCTAATAGGTAAGAACCAAAAGAGAGGAACGTCGGTTGGAATTGGAATTTTTTATTAGACGTAAGGTAAGGTAAGTAAAGTACTGTATATATTTATTTTGATTCAAAAAAATATATTAAATTTATACTTCAAGAAGAGAATTAGAAAATTGTTTCTCCACGAGGATGAAACGGGTTTATATATATAGGGGGGTGGTACATCATCCAGGGTAAAATTGACGTTAATACCAGCAAATACCCTCACGAATTTAACTCTAACCTGTTCCATTGACTTTCGTTTATTGCTTTGGTTAGAATAATGTTGCCACTGAATCATGCCCAATACAGTGGCATGGAACTGCATGGCGATAAATTCGAGTGCCTGCGCTATACACCAACACAGAACCCCAGCCTGGGTCTCTAAATCAGCTAAAATTTACGCAATTAAAATATAAACAATAACGATAACATAATAAAATAGTTAACAGAACAACAAAAGTACCAACAAGCCAATGCAAAGACCTTTAAACAGATATATTAATTGTTCATTAGGCATCTGTACTGTACTGTATATTTATATAAAATATTGAAATATGTTACTGAAAATAAAAGGTTCCTATTATAAAAGGTTAGAAATGTCTGTACTGTATGTTTATAAGAAAAACAATATTTTAATATCTTACTGAACTGAAAATAAGACGGGCATAGGATATACGTAGTTGCGCGGGGTCTCTAAAACATTGAGTAATAATGATTTGTCGTCGAGGATAGCCCCATGAGAAGCTGCGTCTCGTTTCCATGCGTCTCGTTTGCCTCGGGTGTTTAGTTTTTCACACTTCCACCTATCACTTTCCATTCCTCAGGCCACATACTTTCTTTGTATTCTTGGGGAAACAACATGTTGGCATCTGGTAGTCAGGATAAAAGTCTCCGTTATTGGGACCTTCGAAGTGGCAAAGAAACGCACGCTATCGGTGGAGGTACCGAACCCAATGTTATCGGTGAGTTGTGATGTGAAAACAAGTGCAGTAGGCCAAAAAATGAGTACTTGTCAAAGCTTCCCGCATTACCATTGTGTGCCTAATTGGTCCATACTGTACATTGAGTCATCTTAATTTAGTAGGCCTATCTACTGTATTATTGCAGGTAGTCCTGTAGCCTCTGTTTGCGTTGACCCATCTGATTGGCTGACAGCTGGAGGTCTAGAAGACGCGACTATCCTTCTTTACGATATAAGATCGCAGTCGGTAATCAAGTCGTTTCAACCACATATGAGTGAATGTCGGAGTGTTCGGTTTAGCAGCAAGTTACAGGGTCAACTTCTCAGTGCATCATACGATCACACAATAGTTCAAACCAAATTGGAGGGTTAGTCCGTTCTACTGTATCTCTTGGTGATATGGAGGGTTAGTCCGTTCTACTGTTCTATTAGTATTTCTACTTCAAGAAGAGAATTAGAAAAGTGTTTCTCCCCGAGGATGAAACGGGTTTAAACGGGGTACATCATCCAGGGTAAAATTGACGTTAATACCAGCGAACACCCTCAAGAATTTAACTCTAACCTGTTCCATTGACTTTCGTTTATTGTTTTGGTTAGGATAATGTTGCCACTGAATCATGCCCTATACAGTTAATTTATAATTAATCTGAAAACGGCTTGGCGAGATCTATTTCACTACTCGAGTTACAGTATCTCTACATTTTCTACATTTTTGACCTCCTTAAGAAAAACGATATGATACAGTATGACATGTTGTTTACTTTTATTAATAAATCAATTAAAAATTATTGGAAGAAATGCATATATATAAAAAGGCGTAAAATACTTAAATTTTACTGATTTTATACCGAACACGATTTATTGACCATAATGTCAAAATCCCAACCATTTTTGAATCGATTTTCTGTCTGATTTTTGGTTGAGAATGTTGGTAAACTGAAAAGTCCAATGAACGAGCACAATTTTGAATTTTTTTTTAGAAAAAGTTACAATGGTTTCCTTCTCCAGAAAATTCTGAATTTTTTCGCGAAATATTACAAATTATGTAATCTAAAACTGTAAGGTGTATATAAAATGATGATGCTCTTCAGATTACAGTTTTATTTGCCATTTTCTGTAGCCTCCCGTCGTAGCACAAAACATATTACAAGCACCTCAAATTCCCATAACTCTCATGATTATTAAAAACACACAAACATAAATTGAACAGTTAATTTATTGTTTAACATGTAAATAAATGTTCCAATTGTATTTTATTACTATTTTGCCTAGGTAATCTATCTGGACCGCGACCAATCAGCTGCCAAGTAGTTGGTCGCCATAGCGATAAAGTCATTCAGTGCCGATGGCACCCAAAAGATACGGCGTTCGTTTCAACAAGCGCGGATAAAACAGCCAGACTTTGGGTACTGGCATCCACCTTGTAAAACTTTCGGATAAAACAGCCAGACTTTGGGTACTCGTATCCACCTTGTAAAACTTTCGGATAAAACAGCCAGACTTTGGGTACTCGTATCACCTTGTAAAACTTACGGATAAAACAGCCAGACTTTGGGTACTCGTATCACCTTGTAAAACTTACGGATAAAACAGCCAGACTTTGGGTACTGGCATCCACCTTGTAAAACTTTCGGATAAAACAGCCTGACTTTGGGTACTCGCATCCACCTTGTAAAACATTCGGATAAAACAGCCAGACTTTGGGTACTCGCATCCACCTTGTAAAAATTTCGGATAAAACAGCCAGACTTTGGGTACTCGTATCCACCTTGTATAACTTTCGGAGAAAACAGCCAGACTTTGGGTACTCGTATCCACCTTGTAAAACTTTCGGATAAAACAGCCAGACTTTGGGTACTCGTATCCACCTTGTATAAATTTCGGATAAAACAGCCAGACTTTGGGTACTCGCATCCACCTTGTAAAAATTTTGGATAAAACAGCCAGACTTTGTGTACTCGTATCCACCTTGTAAAACTTTCGGATAAAACAGCCAGACTTCGGGTACTCGCATCCACCTTGTAAAACTTTCGGATAAAACAGCCAGACTTTGGGTACTCGTATCCACCTTGTAAAACTTTCGGATAAAACAGCCAGACTTTGGGTACTCGCATCCACCTTGTAAAACTTTCGGATAAAACAGCCAGACTTTGGGTACTCATATCCACCTTGTAAAACTTTCGGATAAAACAGCCAGACTTTGGGTACTCGCATCCACCTTGTAAAACTTTCGGATAAAACAGCCAGACTTTGGGTACTCGCATCCACCTTGTAAAACATTCGGATAAAACAGCCAGACTTTGTGTACTCGTATCCACCTTGTAAAACTTTCGGATAAAACAGCCAGACTTTGGGTACTCGTATCCACCTTGTAAAACTTTCGGATAAAACAGCCAGACTTTGGGTACTCGCATCCACCTTGTAAAACTTTCGGATAAAACAGCCAGACTTTGGGTACTCGCATCCACCTTGTAAAACTTTCGGATAAAACAGCCAGACTTTGGGTACTCGCATCCACCTTGTAAAACTTTTGGATAAAACAGCCAGACTTTGGGTACAAGCATTCCACCTTGTAAAAATTTCGACACACCAATTAATTGACTGTTTTATATACTGTAGGTAGATCAGTGAGTGAGCTGGTGGAATTAATTTGAATTCGTATTACAGTAGGTGCGACATTTTTTACTTTCTTGTCCGTATTTTTCGTATCTGCGATGGTGCTATGTTAATTATATTTAACTACTTGTAATCGACTTCCTTATATTTAAGTTTTTTATTAAATATTTTCATTGATAAATTCCCTCATGATAGAACAACTCGTTGTTTTCATAAATAAATATTGCTACACAATAAATTCCTAGTCTACAGTAGGTGTTCGCGCTTTCAGACCTTTAGCAGTTTAACCTGCCAAATTAGGATGTCTTCTAGATAATAGATCGTCTTTAGCCTACGACAAATATTTGATACACTACATTAGCCGAAACCAGTCTATGCGCGATCATTCACCCGCTGGATATACCCGGGAGACTGGATTCGGAAGCCTAACCGTATTGCGGGGTAGGCCTACTGTATTATTCGACTGATCGTAATATATATAATCTCTGACAAATATTATTCACTTTCGGGAAATATTAACAGTTCCTTTAGGACGTGGCGCTCTAAATATGTAAACAGAGTTATGACTTATACTAGACACAACAGGATGGCTATAGATTCACGTATATGGCGCATTCTTTAGGAGATGCTTCATTATCAATCACGATCACACACAACGCTGCACAATGCTGCACACCAATCTGCCGACCTTCACCAATTTTAGTCACATATAAAGAGAATAACAGACAATACATGTAGGGCCTATAAAATAGCATTAGATTCACTTCAAACCACTGAATGTAAGTCGCAATCGTTATATGTAACCGGTCTCTCTAACCTTTAGTATATCAAGAAGATTGGGGTGTCTGATTATTGATCAGTATTCCAAATATAATATTCCATCAACAAATATAATGAATAACCGACAGTAAATAGCAGTACAAAGTTTAAGGTGTGAATGGTTATGAGTGATGACCGAATAAGTTGGTTTGTTAAGTAAGATAACGGATATACGTTCTATAATTAAGCCTACTAATGTTGATGCTAAAGACTGAAACACGGAGGTTCCACGCCGGTGTTGTAGGCTGTGGACAAAATCACATACTGACTCAACTCCACGAGTTTCTATCTACCATCTCCAACACAGAGTCCAAAAAACGCTCTGATTGGTCGACCGAACAAAGAGAGAACAAAGAACAAAGAGATGTTCTACGTGGCAATATCAGCTGTTAGCCGTCGTCATGGTAGCTACACTGTTTCAAGAGGATCCGGCGTATTGTGTCATAAAATTGCGGATTATGTCCGCTAAAGTACACATACAGAAGAAATTACTTTTATGTCCTCTAAAACACCAGTACAGTAAGGACACGGCATTTTTATGCCTGGTAAACCAACTACAGAGTACTTTACGGGGAAAATAACCAGCTAATTACGCAAAAGCCTTTACACCGCTCCCAGAAAATGGGATTTAAGTCTATAAAATATAACAAATCACAGTTTCTAAAATATAAAAATACTCTAAACAGTTAGTCTTTCTTACGCGGACGGCGTTTACGCAGTTTTTTTGAGGCTAGCAAGAGTCCTTTTCTCTTTGGGGCGAGCCACTTTACTAGGAGGGCTGTAACTCCTGGGTGAAGGGTGCAATACAATTGCATCAGATGGTTTAGGATTACGATCGGTGTATCCGCCGGTTGAGGTACCTGGTTGATCGATATCAACCTCAGTGGAGCGAGGTCTAACGGCCTTTAGGGCGCGTCTTAGGACAGCAGCTCCTACGGGTCCTTGACGGGTCGTCTGGACAATGGCGGTAGGCGGACCGTGAGTGGTGAGAAACTTCCTTGGTTTAATGGTTCTTTCCAGCTCGCGTTCTCGGGCTCGATATTCGTAGGGCCGTCGAGATACTTCCTGTAACTCAGGGTGCGAGTTGATAAATAAATCGCCATACTCAGGGTCTTGACGGATGTAATTGATCAAATGGTATGAAGTAATATCGTTAGGATTGACATTCCTAAGGTATTTTCGAACGAATTTGGTGGAAATACACTCACCAACACGCTTCATTAGTTCGTAACTCGGTGTGCGTGTTTTTTGTTCCACAGACGCGAATAAATAAGGATGGAACGCGTAAACTCCCTCGTAAGAGCGTCCAGGGTAGTAGCGATGGCGGGACTCACAATGTAAATCCGCGTTCGCTTCCCAAGCTCGGATGTAGCGCAGGGTAATCATCTCATCTACGCTCTCTAAATCGCGATTAAAGGGGCAATTATAACTGGCATGTCCTTTAAGTTGACAGTGGTAGCATTGAGTTATAAATTGGGGGCAGACTGCAAAAATATGAGAGTTATTAAGTCTGCAATACGCACAATATATCTCCATCATCGGTTGTTCGTGGAAATAGGAGCAGGGTACGTCTGAGTCCATAGGGGTGAAATGGTCTCTCGATGCGCATAATCGACAACGTTTTCGAGAAACATAGTTAGCGTGTCGATAATCGTATGCGGTGAGACATTGTAGACCTTGATACCACTCTAAGACGTAGTCGTTATCGCTGCTCCGGGGCACTGTAGGCCGAATCGCTTCAGCTTCTAAGCATATTGGTTCGTCTTCCAATTGCATAGCTGAGGTAGGTGCAGCTGTCTCCGCAAGCGGACCCACTGTCTGGACTTCCACGACAGAATAACCCGTGGGTATTCGGGGTCTTTGTATAACAGATGAATGTAAGTTCTGTATACAAACGTCCTGAAAAAGGGCAAATCCCGCGCTGTTTAGCTTCTCCGCAGCTGAGTCTCTCAGGCTGAGTTTGGTCAGAGCGCGGTCCTTGAACTGACTTAAGCAGGTCTCTATACTTTAAATATTGTGTGGTATATGTTTCCACATCTCCATATCGTTGTATTCTTTCTTCCTCGAATAACACGTCAAGATTCCAGTGTACTAAACGAGTTTTGATGAATCCATCAAGATTATACGGAGGTATCGTTTCTTTCTCTATTCTGGAAACATTATATGGTTTTCGAAATAAGTTTACTTTAACTAACTGATCCAGATGTTTCTGCAGTTGTTCGAGTTCAACAAGATCGAGAGGATTTATTAGTGGTAGAAACTTCAGACTATGTGTAGGATCTTCCGGTTTTACCATGTAATATTGTGTTAGGTTGACGTAATAAGGGTGATCTTTGATCCCATAAAACGAGTCCGGTAAAGGTCTAGCGCGTATGTTAACATCGTGTACCATGCGACGGACAAGATCCGCTCTATTGTCCGGAGGTTCAACGAGTATACCATCGACACGAGCGGCTTCGATGGGCGGACGCTGTAACATGGGAGCGTCAGCGATAAGATCTCGAGATCTTAGGTTGATATCAACCGGTTGGGGTTGTACCGTCGCAAAGAGTTTGTCTCCGAAATGGGGAACCATCGAGGGATGAAGGATGGTTTTAGAGTAGAGATCCGTCATAAGGATTTGAGCTTCGGGTTGAGCTAAAGCTGCTTCTTCTCTCTCATCCAGTTCTATATGTCTCTCCTCGAGCTGATTTTCCTCCGCTTGTTGTTGTAGACGCTCATCTAGGAACTCTTGTAAAGAGTAGGTTCGTCCACGTTCGATGTCCTCCTTGAGATTTTGTATTTCTCTATCGAACTGGGGTAAAGCTAATTCCTTCACCGCTTGGACTTGTTGCAATTTACGTTTCTCCAAACAATCGTAAGTTCCCTTTCCGATTTTCTGCCGAATAGCGTTTAACGCGTTTCGTACGACGCTCTCTTCGACTTCCGAAACGGGTTGGATCGAGGTGAAGCCGGGACGGTTGTATGGGTTAAACGGCGATATTAGATGACCGCGTCCCAATCCAGCTAGGTAGGGTTGGCGAATATCTAGTGATCCTACTACCGGGGTGCCACCGATCAACTGTTCGGGTAACACTAGATCTTTGAACAGTGAGTACAGTTCGGGAGGATCCGTGATACTATTAGGATCAAGAGTCTGAGGTCTAACTGAGGAATGAGGAGGTCTGACCGAGTATTCCGGAACTCTGATCATCGGTTTGTTCAAGGATCGTTTGAGTCGAGCGACCGTAGGGGATACGTCGAACAGGTTTCGCTCGAAACTCCCATAAGTATATCGTGTAAAACTGTGTTTAGCGCAACGTCTCCGCGGATGTTTATGTCTTTCCGTTTGCTGATTGGGTCTAGGGCATTCGTCGCAGTAATACCAAAGACGCACGTCCTGCAGGGGAAACGCGGGTGATCGTTCTCCAGTTTTACAATATTCCTCCATCTGTTCGAAGCTATCTGGGACGACAGGTAGCGGTCGATCGGCGGTAAGATACATCATAGTGAAATAGAGTCGTTTGAGTTCTATCATAGGATCATGATGTATACCTTGAGGATATCGAGTTTCGAGATTTTGTTGGCTGGCAATATTGAGATATGTCTCTCTCAGGAATTCCAGATAATCGTTGAAGTCACTGCGTTTATCTGGCTCTTCAACGTCTTCCCTTTCGAGTCTGTTTCGAATAGAGTTCTCGTGTTCTATTCTCGGTTTATCGTTCCGACTCCGCTGGGTATGATAAAACCATTTCCCTTTCGGTATCCACATCGTCTGTATCGTGTAAATCGATAGGATGGCCGGTAGTTAAGAAGTCCATATACGTACCATTACGATGCGTATAGCGAGCGGTGAACTTTCTATAGTCCAATTCATGCGTAAGTTGCTCCGGGGACATTGGCGGTTCGATATAACGACCATCATCCTCAGTAGTAGTTGGACCAGCGTCGCCGCGTATCAAGCTATCGACAAACGCTTGTAAAGGTAGAGTATATCGCTCCCTGATGCCAAGATCATCTTCTATCAACTCAGTCATATCTGCTATGAGTTTATCAATATTATAATGAGTTTATATATTAGGCTAGCGGGCGTCGCTGCCTACCCCTCTTTTGCCCCTGGACAGTGTAAGATCCTCAGCGCCGATGTACCGTCGTCGCTGTGCTTTCGCCAACGATGTAGCTACACCACGACAACGATAACCGGCACAAGTCACTCCACTGTCCGTCCCAAAGGCTTAGATGTACTTCAGGTTCTTTCTGGAGAGTTAGGGCTACTTTCACAATTGCGACTCGCTACTGTAAACACACTTTAGCAGTAACATCCACCTATGAACGCACAAATTCAACACAACTGCCATAAACTGTACACATTCAGGCCATTTGTCCGTTAGTCAGTACCTTCCAGAATGTCACTGTATTTATTATGTATCCTTGGATACTAGCAGTGCGCTATTTATTCCGTATGCTATTCAATGGACAAGCCTTTTATTGTTCTTTTAACTCACTTCTAATTGTAGCGTGGTTGTTGCCATGGTGACATTATGGAAAGCTAGCGGTAGAATTAGGGTAATTCTCATGCATACAGATCTGGGATGCTATTTAATAGTAATTCTTTAATTGTCAATATCCTCTCCATATATGACTTTATGAATTTTATTGGCTATTGACTATATATTGGAGATTCTCGCATACAAATACACTTTATAGAGTGAATCTCCGCTCCCATGATCTATTAATTAATGGAATTTTGGGAATGTTATAAATTGTATAAAATGACAATTTATTAAATTCATTGAAATATATGAATTTAAATTTATTCCCTTAAATTTTATTATTTAATGTTAAATAGACACAATTTTATTCCAGAATGTGTCGGGGGACTGGGATCCTTGATTCTAGGAATTTTGTCTTTTTAAGAGTATCGGTAAGTGCTACGATATCTTAATCGACTAGAATTTTAAAGGATCTGATATTTGACAGATTTTATAAATATTAATGGTTAATATTTAAGATGGGCACCAGTTTATTCCAGAACTTGTCTGGGGACGTTAACCACTGATTCTAGAATTTTGTCTTTCAAGTATATCGGTGGGTGCCGCAATATCTTAATCGACTAGAATTACAGATGGTCAAAGGGTTTAACAGATTTATTTTGCGTTATACGCTACTGTTAAAAGGACATCACGCTACTATATGTATTATTTAATATACGGTATGAGAGCAATATCGCACAAAGCAATGTCAGTGTGAAGAGGCAAGTCGTTTCCAAGGTCTACCCAGAGCTTGGTTTAGCCGAGACACGAGGATCTGAACTTTGCATTCCTAATACTCTGCCTACCAATAATACTTAAATATAGTAGGAGCTTTATTGTACTTTAATAAGTACGGACATTTCATCTTACTGTAGTTACGTATTTGTAAGGTAATACGGACAGTAAGGAAGGAGAAAAAGAATTATTTCTCGCCGTCGCACTAAATATATAATATGTAAGTAATTAAGTAATAAACGCGAATATATATTGCACTAATCTACTAAATTATCGCTAAAATAACATTCTACTAAATAAAATTAAATAAAACGATTATAATAAAATTACATAACAATACATACATAAATATAAAATAATAAGAATAAATATAAAATAATATAGTCACACACCCACTCCGTATGTTGTTACGTTATGGAGTCCCTAGATATTTGTTGAATTAGGGAGGTGGTCGTGGGAAGAGTATCTTGCCTTCCACAGCTTCCGGACAGTTCTCGGTCTCTTTCCAGTAAACATAAACGACCAGCTGGGCGATTGAGTGGTTGCGTTACTTTCTCCGCTCCCTTGGCCTTTCTAATCTTAGCCGGGTTAAGGTGGGGAGGCCATTCATCTTCTTTACTTAGGAAGTCGGGTTCACCTAACCAGTCTGGAGTATCCGTCAGTTCTTGAGGAGTTGCTCCTCTGGAGGCGATGTCAGCTAGATTAATCGTCTCGGGGCAATGTCTCCATTGATCTACATTGGAGTTGATGTCGTCATTATCTGAGGAGTATGGTCTTCCCTCAGTTGGATCGTCTAACTCACTGCTCTCATCTTCCCATTCTCTTACTTGATATACCTGATCTTTCGGTAATCTTTCCATGAGAGTTCTACGGGAAGGGCCAGTAAAGTACCAACCCACTCTAGTTCTTCCCGCATAAGCTTGTAGTGGTTGCGGTTGAGCAGGCCGTTTCTCCAATGTCTCGAGCGCTTCATGCGCGTTTTGACCGCTGAGTATTTGGACTCCAGGGTAATCGGTGTTGAATCTAGGTATTTCAAGCTGCTGGGTGAAATCGTCCTCATCCCAGTTATAAGGTTCCACTTGGCTGGTAGCGAAGTTCTTTATCGCTACCAATTTTACTGACCTTATGCTGTGTTCTCCTAGTTCATCCTGGGGGGTGGACAACGCGCCTACATAATAATCCGCTATTACGGTAGATTTCCAAACCTGCATAATTCCTGACATGTTTAGCTTAGTTCGGAATTTGGGTTGTCCAGCAAAGATGTCTTCGGCTAGTTCTTTGTCGATGAATGCTCCTGTGCTACCGGAGTCAAGGAGGGCGTTCACTATATAACTCCTTGTAGGTCCGTGGACCCTTAACTGTACTACAGGAAATTCTCGGATTCCTACATTGGAAATTGGTGCTTTCCAAGATGGTTGTCTGTCAGAAGTAGTTAGGGTGAGCTCGCTGTCGGTGTCCTTTTCATACGTAAGTGCTCGATACACTGCGGTATTTGTCAGGTAACAGGATTCGTTTTCATCGGAGAATTCGTCCGTATAGAATCCTTCCATCTCAGATTGATCAGTGTCGTTCACATCACTGAATTGGACATGTAGTTCGGAATCACTTACCTGACTCGGACTATTTCGCTCGAATTCAGTGTGCAACAAGATATGATGTTTTGCGCCGCACTTTGCACACCTTGCGTCGGAGTAACAGGTTCGCCGTTGGTGTCCTCGTCTGAGGCAATAACAACACAACCGCTTATCCCACATGACTTCCCATCTCTCCGCTAATGATTTCTTCAGGAATTCATCACACATATTCAAACGGTGGGTCCCGTCACATAGCGCACATTTCGGTTTGATATTACTTACCTTATTTTGAATAACATTGTGCACACTCGTTCTTTCTTCGGGCTTTCTCACCTGAATTATCTTGGGAGACGTAGGAGGAGTTTTTCTTACCTGTTCTCTCCTGTCATTGGTTCGAGACTTGAATTTACTTACCTGTTCTTTAGGCGTTTTATTGACATAATAAGATCTTTCAGTGTCTTTCCCGCTATCCTCTCCTTGAGAAGTCTGGCTTTCGCCGTCGTCTGTATAACACACTGGTGTTACTTTTCTCCTAGAGACGGGTTTCTCACTTACCTTGTTTTCCGGTGTCTTCTCTCTGGACTGCTTTATGAGCTGTAATTTCACTTCGCCATCCAAGAATGACATGAGATCAGCCATGGTAGGGTCTCGTTGTTGTTGTTCCATCATATATAAAACTTTCTTGTCCCAGCGTGTACCTACTCCACCCTTCGGTAAAGTAGAAGCCACTGCTCTAATAACCATAGCACTCTGATACTCATGAGACTTACCTAGCCAATCTAATTGTCTGCAGATCTCCTGAATCTCATCGGAAAACTCTATAATCCCGCTGCTAATAAACTTTCGGGGCGCTACCAACTTTGCATACAAATACCCAGCTATGTTATTCCTATTACCATACCTGAAGTTTAGGGTATCCCAAACTTGCCTTAATCCGTCTGGATGTCCAATAAACTTTAACGCCATTAACTTGGGAGATCCTTCCAAGCACTCGATGAGGAATCTAAGTTTCTCTCCATTAGATAGTACAGAGTTCTGTATGTTATCTTTATAATATTCATTAAAAGGTAACCATTTCATCTCATCTCCATTGAACTTGACGATCTCTCCCACCTTTACCGCTTGCCGGGCTTCGGTTCTAGCCATTTGACGCGTAAAACTTTCTTGGGCCATCGTGTTATTTAATATCGAGCTATCGGTATATAAATTTCTCGGATTATAATCAGGTCTATAGGGAATATCACTATCAACAGGTCTATAATTACCCTTAATAGGGTTTACTATAGGAGTTTATTTCTACTTCGCTAGCAGTATAGATGCGTGTAGGCTCCACACCTTGCGCATGAGATACTTCAGACCTAATAGGTTGACATATTGTTACAGAGGGTGGTGATATACCCTTTTGTAAATGTACTAATTTACTTTGCTGCACTTCTTGCAACTCTAACCTACTTTCCTTTATGGTTCCCTCCATCTTTCCGAGGAGAATATCCATCCCCCGCCGTCTCTCGTCTACCCAATCAACCGCCGAAGCGGGATCCGCCAACGTTGTAGCGGGCAGACGAGGGACTACGGGCGATATATCCTTTATATTTCGCTCGGAGTCCAGGACCGACACTGTTTCAGGGGCTGTTCCTCTAGGCACAGATAATTTGGTGCTGTGTAAAGGGAATTTAAAGGTAGGTTCTGGGAGTACAGGTGTCTCTATCACCGAAGGGGTGATTTCAAGAACAGGCCTAATTATTTCAGGCTCATCTACTATAGTAGGGAGTCTTTCTATTTTAATTATTTGGTCTGTGGGTTCTGTACTACCTAAGCCTGCGCTAGTTAGTTGTCTTTTAACAGCTGGGGGCAAATCAGGCAATTTCTGATGGTGAGATGTTCTTCTACATCTGCTTAGACGAGATCTATTTCCCCCGCCTTCAGCATCGGTGGTATCGCCTTCCTCAGATGATGTATATCCCTGTCTTTTGGGAGTAGATCGATTCATCATCTGCATATTACTAGCTGTTAATTGTTTATTGATGTTGTCTTGCCTCTCTTGAAGATTTTCCAATTCTAGTTGGGTGGTCTCTTCAGCCGCTCTCCGTTCTGCTTCTGCCACTGCCACTGCCGCTTTTCTTTCCATGTCGGCTGCTTTTCTTTCCGCTTCTGCCGCTGCCACTGCCGCTTTCTTTCTGTCTTCTATCTGTTTTTTCTTTACTTGTTCTTCTTGGACTCTAGCAATGCGGAGTTGTTCATCAAATTTAGCTTGGTTCGCAGCTATCCTATCCACATCGATTGCGTCCAACACAAGCTTGGCTCCCTCACTATTAGGGCTAAGTCCACATCCACTGCGATTTCCACGGGGCAGCTCTTTGAACTTGGAGACTCACCCGCTGTAACCAAGTCTTTACGGCAACTTGCAACGACGTGTCTTGCTTTCTTTTCGAAGCCTCCTCAAAGGCAGATAAGATTAGTCTGATTCTTAGAATTCTTTCTCTAACTTGATAAAGCAGCTCTCCCTGCTCTTGAGGTCCTTGTGGTTGTCTAAACAGTTGCTCCTCTAATCGCTCCATAGAGCTGAAGAATCCCTGTACGTATCCGGCTGCTGACCTCTTCCATACAGCTGGATCGATGGTTTCCTTTGTTACTCCCATCCTGTGTATGTCTTCCCAAGCAGCTTCTGATAAGTCAAACGGTAGTCCGGGTCCGGGGAAGCTCCATTGCGACTCGACAATAGACTTCAGTTCTTCCCGTATATATCCCGCATAACTATCCTTGGTCGATCGCTTACTTCTCGCCCAATCAATCTGGTGTTCCTCCACCGCAATCAATACCCTGGTGAGTACGGCTGCAGGAAGGATGAGAAGGGGATCCGAATAAACCGTATCCGCTATCTTCGCGTTCGGGCATTAGCTCAACAGTCTCAACAGACTACTGGAGCTCTCGGGCCGCTGAGAACTAGGTTCTTGGCTAGGAGGTTGCTGCTGTTTGACAGCTGCTTCTTGATCCCGCTTAACTTGGGCCCGAGTACCGATGATAGACCTACGGTGTTGGATTAGCCTAGGGTCTGATATTACTACAGGAGGGATGACCTTCCTCACAGTAGGAGGTGAACTGAACTTAGGTCTAGATGGTTCTACACCCCTATCTGAGTCGCAGATAGTTACATCTAATAAACTGTCTGACAGGTTCTGCTTAGTATCAGACATGTTTGTTTGCACAGTTGAATGCTTACTGCTATATTACAGTCTAAGCAAGTCTAGTAATTCAGTATTAACTGTTAGCCTAGTAACTAATTACCCATACTGCTACTCAGTGCAGCGTGATATATATATAATATAATATATTAGAATACCGGTATGCTTATAGTATATATAAATTTTATAACAGACTAGGTTTGTCACAGAATACCGGTATATAATTTTAGCACAAATATATATAAATATATAATAGGCCTATCGTGAATACCGGTATACAGCTTACACCTATAGTATATATATAAGTATAATTATTAACTAGAATTAATTACAGAATACCGGTATAATTACAGCCTAAATTTATAAATATATAATAGGCCTATCGTAAATACCGGTATATCAATTATTTTAAATAATTGAATTTCTGAATTTTAGGGGTTACTTGGTTACTTTGCTTACTTTATTACCGTTATTTGAGCAGTAGTCCAACTGATATTGAGACCTAATTGTTGTATGGTATGTTGTATTTTTAGGGTAATTTTACAAGAAGCCTACAAACCAGCCTAACAAAGGGTTAGAATTCTGGTTATTACAAACGGACAGGATACTACGGTATTTGAAAATAATAAGCAGTAGTAAATATATTGCGCTGTCCAGATAGGAAAAATACCACCGTCTGACGACCTATAACCGTATCGCTATAGGTACTACGTTATGTATCACGGAGTGTTCCTACCTGGAAGTTAATTACCGCGGTCTACCAGAACCAACGTGCCTATTAACCACTTTACAACACAAATATACTGCCTACACACTAATCACCTTCGGAAAGTACTGTACACTAAACCCTAAATTAGGTACAAGTACTTGTACAACAAATAATCAGTCGTTAAAAATACTTGAACAGCTAAAAGAACCACGGTATCTGCCGGAGTGACCAAAGCATAAAATCTCCAGTCTTTACCTACGCCAAGCAGCCCTGATGTAGTACCGGGGTTAGTTTAACTATAACGGTATGTATAACAAGCACAATTACTGTAGGAATAAACTTGGGGATATGAATGTTGCGAATAATCGCATAAACTCTGAATAATAAATATTACGCTACGCGTACAGACTACTCAAACAAAATGCAGACCAAATACTGACAGACTACTATCAAGCCCAAACAAACTACGGTATATGCAGACTCCGAAATGGTTAGTTAGTATGCGTTCTAACCGAGTAGTACGACTTATTCTTTCAGAGGGGGTTTACCTCACAGCACTGGAAGCCCCTACGTTCCCAACTGGCACTTTATCGGACATACACTCTACACACACCGAAATTTCCTCAGACCTAACAACAGCCAGACAACTATCCAGCCTACAAATTATCTAAATAAGAATTATACGCTACCTGTACAGACTACACAAACAAAGTACAGACCAAACGATGGCAGACTACTATCAAGCCTAAATAAACTACAGTATATGCAGACTCCGAAATGATTAGTTAGTATGCGTTCTAACCTAGTAGTACGACTTATTCTTTCAAAGGGGGTTTACCTCACAGCACTTGAAGCCCCTACGTTCCTAACTAGCACTTTATCGGACAGATGCTCTACACACACTGCAATCCGTTCAGACTTAACAACAGTTAGACAACAGTCAAGCCTACAAATTATCTGTACAATCTGAGCAGGCTTACACGCCTTCTGCTCAATATTAACCTACTAGTAAATAAAACTGACAGAAATAAGTAAAATCTCAATAAAAAACCAAGGCTGCAGTCCCTGATTAATTATTAAGGCCTACCGGTATATAACTATCAAAATCGAATAATACTGCTGTACATGTACTGCTGTAGGTACCGGTCCGGGTGGTTAGGTAGTCAGGCCTACTGGGTACCGGTTGGCCGGTACTTCAGCTTTATTGCCTACTGCAATACAGAAGCAATATCCGTTATTGTTCTTACCAGAACAATATTAAACTGTATTTATTGCCTACCCTGCAATTAGACGAAATATCCGTTATTGTTCGCGCTTTCAGACCTTTAGCAGTTTAACCTGCCAAATTAGGATGTCTTCTAGATAATAGATCGTCTTTAGCCTACGACAAATATTTGATACACTACATTAGCCGAAACCAGTCTATGCGCGATCATTCACCCGCTGGATATACCCGGGAGACTGGATTCGGAAGCCTAACCGTATTGCGGGGTAGGCCTACTGTATTATTCGACTGATCGTAATATATATAATCTCTGACAAATATTATTCACTTTCGGGAAATATTAACAGTTCCTTTAGGACGTGGCGCTCTAAATATGTAAACAGAGTTATGACTTATACTAGACACAACAGGATGGCTATAGATTCACGTATATGGCGCATTCTTTAGGAGATGCTTCGTTATCAATCACGATCACACACAACGCTGCACAATGCTGCACACCAATCTGCCGACCTTCACCAATTTTAGTCACATATAAAGAGAATAACAGACAATACATGTAGGGCCTATAAAATAGCATTAGATTCACTTCAAACCACTGAATGTAAGTCGCAATCGTTATATGTAACCGGTCTCTCTAACCTTTAGTATATCAAGAAGATTGGGGTGTCTGATTATTGATCAGTATTCCAAATATAATATTCCATCAACAAATATAATGAATAACCGACAGTAAATAGCAGTACAAAGTTTAAAGTGTGAATGGTTATGAGTGATGACCGAATAAGTTGGTTTGTTAAGTAAGATAACGGATATACGTTCTATAATTAAGCCTACTAATGTTGATGCACGGAGAAACACGGAGGTTCCACGCCGGTGTTGTAGGCTGCGGACAAAATCACATACTGACTCAACTCCACGAGTTTCTATCTACCATCTCCAACACAGAGTCCAAAAAACGCTCTGATTGGTCGACCGAACAAAGAGAGAACAAAGAACAAAGAGATGTTCTACTTGGCAATATCAGCTGTTAGCCGTCGTCATGGTAGCTACACTGTTTCAAGAGGATCCGGCGTATTGCGTCATAAAATTGCGGATTATGTCCGCTAAATTACACATACAGAAGAAATTACTTTTATGTCCTCTAAAACACCAGTACAGTAAGGACACGGCCTTTTTATGCCTGGTAAACCAACTACAGAGTACTTTACGGGGAAAATAACCGGCTAATTACGCAAAAGCCTTTACTACAGTAGGACCTCCACATGTTTGTAGGCACCTAATCGCCCTATCCTACCAGGCCATATCATCCAGTGATGGTTCATCTGTTACCAACCTTGCCAAGAACCGAAAGTTACACCCTTGGGAAAGTACTACAGTGACGTGTCTCCAAGTTTATAGTACAACCAATGGCGGTCGAGACCTTGGGCGGTCATGTACAAGCACCGTGGACTTTCTCCCCGAACTAGGCCAGCCTAGTCGAGAAAGTTAGTGGGAATAAGAGGACCATTAAGCATCTGCGCCAGTAGTGCATTGGGGGCGGGGTCTACGTTCAGGCAGACAATGCTGCATGTATTAAGGAATCCTTTGGCTCAGGAGATCTAACACTTTTATATTTTACACTTTAGGCACTTAAGTATACAGTACATTAGGCCCCCTAGACCCTACATATAAATTTAAGTGAACAAGTTGCCCGAACATCACAGAGACACAAGTACAGCCCGTAGCTAACTAAACCAAAAGGCGTAACCGAGATTTATAGTACAGTCGGCCCCTAATACATACAGTATGCCACAGCTGTCTCGCTTCCATCATAATTCGTTACCATACATACTTAGGCCGTGAGGACCAGCCTGTGCACAATCATGTACTTTGGCGGTCTCATGGAGTTAATAAGCATGGTGGACACCCAATGACGTTCTTGAGACGCATCTTAAAGGACACTGGCCTAGAAGATGCGAAGCTCGCGAAAGTCATGGAAGATATTGTAGAGAGTTAGGGCGGCGCAATATTCGTATTTCAGCTGGCATAGGATTCTTAATGCACGCTGCATTGCGGCAAGTAATTGTAGGCGTACATAGATTGCGGAGGTGGCAAAATATTTTTGTTAAGCTGGCATAGCATCTTAATGGGCAACTTCAATGCATCAGGCCGATTATTGATACTGTATTTACAATAAATCACCTGTTGTACATTGATATACAGTACTGTAGGCCTACAGTATGTTACGGTGGTGGTGACGGTGCAATCATTATCCTTTGAACCAGGCCACTAATTTGGTAGTGTTTATGATTGATTAACTTAAATACAATTGTGTGCAAAAGAACCTGATGACGTATGTCTTTAACTCCTATTGAGCATCTTTAAATGTACTGTACACATTGCACAGTTGGTCAGTTGCTGAGCTTATATACAGTAGGCTGTGTATCTGATTAAGTCATGGGCTGGGTCGGTAATCGGTTTCAGTTCGCCATGGGCTGGGTCAGTAATCGGTTTCAGTTCGCCATGGGCTGGGTCGGTAATTGGTTTCAGTTCGCCATTGGCTGGGTCCATAATTGGTTTCAGTTCGCCATGGGCTGGGTCAGTAATCGGTTTCAGTTCGCCATCCGCATGGGCTGGGTCCGTAATCGGTTTCAGTTCGCCATGGGCTGGGTCCGTAATTGGTTTCAGTTCGCCATGGGCTGGGTGAGTGTAATTGGTTTCAGTTCGGCTGGGTCAGTAATCGACTTCAGTTCGCCATGGGCTGGGTCAGTAATCGGTTTCAGTTCGCCATGGGCTGGGTGAGTGTAATTGGTTTCAGTTCGGCTGGGTCAGTAATCGACTTCAGTTCGCCATGGGCTGGGTCAGTAATCGGTTTCAGTTCGCCATGGGCTGGGTCCGTAATTGGTTTCAGTTCGCCATGGGCTGGGTGAGTGTAATTGGTTTCAGTTCGCCATGGGCTGGGTCCGTAATCGGTTTCAGTTCGCCATGGGCTGGGTCAGTAATCGGTTTCAGTTCGCCATGGGCTGGGTGAGTGTAATTGGTTTCAGTTCGGCTGGGTCAGTAATCGACTTCAGTTCGCCATGGGCTGGGTCAGTAATCGGTTTCAGTTCGCCATGGGCTGGGTCCGTAATTGGTTTCAGTTCGCCATGGGCTGGGTGAGTGTAATTGGTTTCAGTTCGCCATGCGCTGGGTCCGTAATCGGTTTCAGTTCGCCATGGGCTGGGTCAGTAATCGGTTTCAGTTCGCCATGGGCTGGGTGAGTGTAATTGGTTTCAGTTCGGCTGGGTCAGTAATCGACTTCAGTTCGTCATGGGCTGGGTCAGTAATCGGTTTCAGTTCGCCATGGGCTGGGTCCGTAATTGGTTTCAGTTCGCCATGGGCTGGGTGAGTGTAATTGGTTTCAGTTCGCCATGGGCTGGGTCAGTAATCGGTTTCAGTTCGCCATGGGCTGGGTCCGTAATTGGTTTCAGTTCGCCATTGGCTGGGTCAGTAATCGGTTTCAGTTCGCCATGGGCTGGGTCCGTAATCGGTTTCAGTTCGCCATGGGCTGGGTCAGTAATTGGTTTCAGTTCGCCATGGGCTGGGTCAGTAATTGGTTTCAGTTCGCCAAGGGCTGGGTCCGTAATCGGTTTCAGTTCGCCATGTTGATCTCGGCGCATCCCATTGCATCTGTTGGTAGCGGGTAAAGAGGCTGAGCCGCCCTGGAGCCAGACAATAATGGCCAGACAGAATATGTACTTATATTATTACAATTTCAGTATATTGCAATATTATGTATGTACTGTACAGTAGGAATAATCCATCTAACTTTTATGTTTTTTTACTTATAGTAATTTCATGGTTTAATTAAATTAAGCAAGCAAAGCAAACAATCTACCGAAGACGGAGGCTACCCGAGGGTAGGGATGGGCGCTACTCCTATCCCAAGATTTGCTCCCAGTAATTTAACTGGTACTCATTTTATCGACCCCATCGTGGATGAAAGGCTGAGTGGACCCTGACGGGGCTGAACCTACAACCACTAGATTGCTGGCCTGGCGCTCAACCAACTGGGCTGCCCTGTCTTTGATATTAAATTGAATTAAATGGATGTTATTTTAAAAGAATAATAAAATATCATCAATGTCATCATCAGTCGCGTTGTGAATTATGACCGATATATTTGTATTGAGACACAGTTTTCAAGACAGAACCGTTTAATGTATTGAATAATGGTAGTTTCAAATATTTTTTGACTGCAAACCATTTTATTACATAATTTGTTATTTTCATTAATTTTGATATCCTTTCGATTCGAGTACATTTTATAAATTCTAATAAGTTTCTTCAGCCCATGAATTGAATTTGAGACCAACCTCAAGTCATCAGCATAAAAAATTATTTGCACGTTGGTCATTAATAACACACAGCCTCAATACAACAACCAACACAGGCTTTAGGTTCCACCTTGGTGTCACGTTTAATTCACATATCTCGTAGGTCGTGGGTTCAATCCGCACATGGGCATGGGGGCCGTTTTTGTTTCGGCACGAATGCTTTGAAGGGACTAGCCAGGGCGCATCTCATGCCTTTGCCTTGCATCCCTAAGTGGTAGTTAAATGAGTACTGGAGAGCTGGAGATAAATGAGTAATGAGTACAGACAGACCTGCTTAGTGCCAATCGTAACGATAAACCTCGTAGAGACCCCCCCCCCCTCAGCGCACCGATACGGTTTGGAACTGGAACTCCTGGAAGATTAACCAAAATCTATGAAAATTTATGTTAACCAGCTTATAAATTAGCTCATAATGGTTAAACCAAATCAAATGCCTTGGAGGAATCAATAAACACAATAAAACAGTTCGCCAACTAGAATATCGGGGACAGGACTTATGACACTGGCAAGATTGTCTAAAAAATTTAATTTACTTTCAATGCCATTTTGAAGCTAATAATTTTAATTATCTTTATTGCGGTAGAACCAACAACAAGCTGCTACAACCGCACTCTATAAATTACAGCTCAGCTACTTAAACTAAAACGTTGTGTTGGTAAAAACTGGACGACTCATTTAAAAACTTCCGGTATCTATTTATTGAAGTCTAATATTATATAGCCATATTATAACACACATTATATTATATTCACCCGATTTAAAAAATACTTTTTATTTAAATGTTTCTGTGAACACAACACACATGAAATAGCAAAATAAATGCCTCCTTATAGTTATGAAAATTGTTTAGATAGTGTAGGATACGGAACTGTTACAAAAAAAAATCTGACAGTGTAAGATAATAAGAGGGTAAGGGGGGGGGGGGGGGGGGGGGGGTCGACGGAATCAAAATTCATCCTTCTCGAGGGGAAAATCGACGCAAATATCAGCTGATAATTTCCAAAAATAAAACTGTAACCTGTTTTAATGACTTTAGTTTAATGTTTTGGTTAGAATAACATGCCAATGTAACCTGCTCCTTTTTCTAAATTTATAATTTAACATTGAAACGAGATTTACGGCCAGCCCTCCCCCCCCCCCCCCTTCTCTTATCTTTTTGAGGTTAATAATAATAACGTCAATAATAATGTTAACGTTAACAATTATATAATATAAGTTTAATATCATCAATTCAATTGCCCAACATTATTTATATGTTTTTTCTCCATATGGGCGTTTAAGTAATACCTTTTGGTAAATAACTTATTGCAATGAACACAGATGTATTTGATGCCCTGATGTACGAGTTCCCGATGTCTCTTGAGTCCCTGTCTGTCGGAGTAAACGCTGTCGCAGAGCGCGCACCCGTACTTTCGGCCTTTATGGATGGCCTCGATGTGCAGCTTGAGACTCCAACTGGTCACGAAGGTTTTATCGCACTCGGTGCAACTGTGTTTCATATGATTATGAACGGCGTCGACGTGCCGCTTTAAACCCCGGATATCCGCGTACATTTTTTCGCAGGAATCGCAGCCATGTTTCGCTGACTTAGCGTGCGAGAACTTTAAATGTTTCTGAAGGCCGGAGGAATCGGTATAAACTTTATCGCATTCCGTGCAATTATACTTAATACCCCGGTGAATCGCTTCGATGTGTTTAGTTACACCCAAATTATCGGAATAGAGTTTATCGCAATAAAGACAACTGTACTTCTTCCCTAAATGAACGGATTCTCGATGCCTCCGCAGGTATCTTTTATCTTTAAATACTTTATCGCATTGGTGGCAGTTATAAGTAATACCTCGATGAACTGAGTCAATGTGTTTCTTTAGAATATCCCTTTTCGCGCACAACTTATTGCAGAGACTGCAGGTGTAATTAATACCTCTATGTATGAAATCAATATGGGTCTTTAGGTGACCTTTGGTTGCGTGTTGACTAGGGCAATGCGGACAATCATATTTAATTCCTTTATGGACGGAGTCGATATGTTTATCGAGGTTGTCTTTATTTGAACATTTTTTCTCGCAAAGGAAACACACATGTTTGTGACATTTGTGAGCGAATTCTATGTGTCTCTGCAATCCGGTTTCCGATTCGTATTCTTTTCCGCACTCGAAACAAACGAACCCGAATTCCGATTTTACAGATTCTTCGAGATGTTCAGATTTTACTTCGGGAACATCAAAATTAAAACCGGAAGAAATGTCCCCGCAGTTTAAATTATCATATTGGAAGTGAGTAGGATCGTTATTATATTCTCCTTGTGTCTCATAAGGATGAAGTGGTTCATTTTGAGTTTCCATACCGGTACCCGTACCCGTACCAGTAGGTTCTCCATTATGTAGTACAATTACAAACTTATCTCCCGCCAGAATTTGATTGTCGTCTGCGATACCATGCCGGTAATCGTTCTCAACCTTTACTTCTATATTTCTCACTGTTTTTTCTTTATCAGGGGAGATATTTATCGCAGCGTTGTCAGAGTGAGTCATTATACCGGTACCGGTATTGTTCGTCGACATACTGACATATTATAGATAATTACAGAATTAGTTTAAGAAGTATTGACTAGTATGTAGTGAGTGAGTACTGCAGTATGTGTCAGATTCATTACCTTACTGCATTATATTTAATTTCTTACAGCCATGTTCTGTTAGTATGTGTTCTGATGTTGCTTCTACCGTCTGACCTTAGTAATTGCAATGTTTTGCAATGTAATTCAGTAATTGCGACGTTTTAATCTATTTTACACAAAAAATTAAAATCAAATTTTGCTTTAAAATTAATATAGGCCAAGCACCTAGCCTACAGGCCTACAGTACAGCAGTACCCTACTCAGCTACTACTGACGCAATATGTTTAGAATATAATATTTTAGTTTTTATTACTTTTTCTTTGTACTTACAGATTTCTGGATTTATGTTGGTTTTACTCATTGCTCACCCTACAGTGTAGGCCTATACGTTACTATCGCCGTTCAGCCGTTTTTAATCTAGGCAGCTAGGTGTACTGTCTGACTGTACAGTGTACACATAAACATTTATATCCATTTTAGATTATAAATAATACTGTCAGACTGTAGCAATACTAGTTTTATTAAGCCTATATAAATTTTGTGAACGTGGTAAACATCTGAACAAATCGTTGTGAATCTATGTTCTGATGTTGGTTTTCATTATTTCGTACTATGACTGTATGACGACTTCATATAACTTGTATTTTGTTAGTGCAGTAGTGGGTGCCTTATACTGTTATACAAGACATTTATTTCTACACCCGTACATTATTGATTTGCTTACCTTGATATCTGACTGTTGCATATTAAAACTGTATTATGGTTTTGAAGGCTACAGCCCTACAGCCTACGGTGCAACTGTGAACTGGATGGTTATACATTACTCAGTTACTGCATTATACAACAATACCTACCGTACCGGTACTGCTGCAATGCCACCAAAGAACAAGCAACCACAGACGCAAGCATGGCTGGGGCGGGGGCGGTACCTGAGGGACAACCACCTCAGCACCAAGACCTAGCCTCGGCGGCAAAATAGATATGTCGAAACTACACAACTGCGATATCTGCAGTGCTCTGTTCGCGAATAAGAGCGACTACGACCTCCACTCATCATCTTGCCACAACGACTCGGTAAATGTCAACTCCATGGACATTTGTCCACACTGTGACAAGAAAGTCGCAGGTAAGAACTGCCTTGGATGCGAAATCTGTGGACATTGGATCTATGGATCGTGCCTGAAACTATCGAATACTGAGGTATCCACCTTAGCCAAATGCGTAAACTGTAAAATCCTGTGCAATAAGTGTGAGGGAAGAGGTAGATTGGTAGTCCAGTCCTACGATTCCCCGGGAACCCGGCCACATCGCTTTCTGACAAAATTGAAATGTTGAGTGACAGTTTAACGCTAAGGCTGTCTACTCTATCAACGGAAATTTTGGAACTCAGAACTGAGCTTGATGGGGACGAAGATGTACACGTATCCTCGCAATGGAATGTGCAACGCGGAAAAGGAAAGCCCAGGCATTCTTCCGATCCCAGTACACCAATTTCCAGAGCTGTGGATAAGTCCATAAAAGATGTTTTCCAAAAAGAACAGCTAAAGAAAGAGATCATTATTTCACGACTGAAGGAAGATAACGAGGTGTCTGTAAAGATTCGGTGCTTCAGCTCTGTGAGTTGGCCGGGGTTGACAAGTCTTCGGTGGTCGAAGTGTCCCGACTGGGACGTCTTGGGAACCATGACCGTCTCGTAAAAGTCTCGTTCAACAGCGAACAGGGGGGCCTGCGTAATAACAAGAAACAATAAAAGAACAGGGGACGGCTTTCATAAGAATGTGACTGCAAATGTATCATCATCAGACTTATGTAAAAAGATCCGCGTTCGCCCGAGTCTATCAGCAGAACAGCGCTCGCGTATCAAAGATAGAAATAAAGAGGTTTATGACCTTAATAAAGCTGCAAAATCTGAAGATGATCATTCTGAAAGCTACAGCCTAAGGTCCGACGGTTCAGTGTGGAAATTCGTTAAACACTCTGATGGTAAATGGAAACGCGATAAAACGTGGACCCATGTACCAGTCTCGGACCCTACCAACAATCCATCAGAGGCCTCACCGCCCTCGGAAAACCAATAGGGGGAGAGAATCGCAAAAAAACACCAATCCTAAACTGCTGCTGCTTAAACGCCCGTTCGCTGAAAAATAAACTGTCAGATCTAGGAGTATTTCTCAAGGAGACTAGTTACGACATCATCGCGATTACAGAAACATGGATGAACGAGACTATACCCGATGCAATGATCACATCTAGCACAAACTTTAATATGTTTCGCAATGACTGGAAAACTAGGGATGGTGGCGGAGTCATAATTTTAGTTCGCGATCAATTTCGTTGTGTACGGGTAAACCTACCCAACACCTATAATGATGCCGAACTGGTCGCCATCGATCTACTTGGAAAAGCGCCGTCCAGATTCGTGTGCGCCTACCGACCCCCATCGCGTTTACTGATTCCAGATAACAGCAGCTTACTATGCGATGCACTGTCTTTACTATCGGATGTTAACTACCCGTGCGTTATCACTGGCGATTTCAATCTTCCTTTGTTCAACTGGAAGGAAAGTATCTACCCAAATACCGAACTTTATGAACGCGTCGCAGCACTGCTGTTAGAATCAAGTTTAACCCAGTTACAACATGAGCCTACCCGTGGCTCGAGTAATCTAGATTTGGTTTTCACTAGCGATGAACTATTTGTCGCAAACATGCGCACATTCGAACCGTTTTCCATCAGTGACCACGCTGGAGTTTCGTTCAACATTCTGGCCCCAGCCCACAATCAGAGTCATGACAAACCGGTTGGCTACTTCGACTTCAATAAGGGTGAAGCCGCCTCTAAAGCGGCCTACCGGGCAACCTGCGAGAAAGAAACCAAAATATTGAATTCTGGTGACAGAAATCACATATTTAAGTACCTAAACTCGAAATGCAAAAATAAATCCGGTGTTGTTCCGTTGAATTACAAGGGCGACACGATTGTAGACGATAAAATTAAAGCCAAAATTCTAAGTGAAGTTCTCTCCGAAAACTTCACTGAAGATAATAACTCGGTTCCAATATTTACACGTAAAGTTGGTAACAATGTTAATTTGTCTAGTGTTGGTTTCAGCCCAGTTAATGTGTTAGTTATGCTAAATAAGCTCGCGTCTAAAAAGAGTAGGACCCCTGATGGATTGCCAGCAATTTTATTTGTTAAACTAGCGTGTTGTATAGCAGCCCCATTATCAGCAATCTTTCGAGTATCATTCGAAACGCACGCATTACCATCTGTCTGGCTGACGGCCAACATAATACCAACGTTCAAAAAAGGCGATCCCCGTCAGATCCTTATAACTATCGGCCTATATCCCTTATCTGTATTGCTTGTAAACTCATGGAAATGCGCATTAAAACAGGTTTTAATAGATTATTTATTTTCTCATAAATTAATAAGTAGGGCACAACACGGTTTTTTACATCGTAAATCCACCTGTACTCAAATGCTAGAATGTGTTACTGATTGGTTCAATTTAATTGATAAACGAAAGAACCTGGACATTATATATATAGACTTTGCAAAAGCCTTTGATTCGGTAGTTCACTCTAAATTACTATCAAAGCTCACTAGCTACGGTGTATGCGGAGATCTGTTTCTATGGATACGTGCATTTCTATGTAATAGAACCCAAAATGTACTTGTAGGTACCGAATCATCGGACTACTGTGTAGTTACATCGGGAACTATTCAAGGCAGTGTCTTGGGGCCAGTATTGTTTCTTTTATTTATTAATGATTTACCTGATGCATTGTTACCTGTATGTAATAAACTATTTGCTGATGACCTTAAGCTTTATGCACCGGAGGAAGATTGTGATTCTCTAGCCTCAGCCCTTCAAAACTTGGAAGACTGGACTAGAAAATGGCAACTAACAGTAGCGGCGCACAAATGCTCGGTTGTTTACGTAGGTGGAAATAATAATAAATTTGTTTATAATTTAAATGGTGCAGTGCTTAAATCAGATACATACTGTAAGGATCTAGGTTTAAAACCCTTTCCGGTCTGGGGACTAGATCTAGTCCATGTAGTAGTGAGCGGCAATAAAAGTTATAAAATAAACATCATTTTCAGAGTATATTTTCGACACTCAGTGTGTCCTATTTACTTTTTGAGCATCCGAAATAGACTCTGATCATCTAAAATTCTACTTTGAGAGTCGGAGATTCTACTCTGAGTGTCCGAGATTCTACTTCTGAATGTCCGAAATTCTACTTTTGAGTGTCCGAAATTCTACTTCTGCATGTCCGAAATTTTACTTTGAGTGTCCGAGATTCTACTTTGAGTGTCCGAGATTCTACTTTGAACGTCCGAAATTCTACTTTTGAGTATCCGAAATTCTACTTCTGCATGTCCGAAATTTTACTTTGAGTGTCCGAGATTCTACTTTGAGTGTCCGAGATTCTACTTTGAATGTCCGAAATTCTACTTTGAGTGTCGGAGATTCTACTTTTGAGTGTCTGAGTTTCTACTTCACAGTTTCAAGGTTTCTATTTCCAAGCTGACTATTTTTTTTCAAACAAAGCATTTATTAATTTATAACACAGTATACTATGCAGTATAAAATCGCAAAAAATATAAAAATATACCGTACCGGTACTGAAATAAAATCACAACATTTTACAAATAAGGAGGATATTCACTAAAACATGTAGGGCAAAGTCCAGGTTTGTCGGGGCACATCGGGCAGATATACCGAGATTTTTTCACTATATCTTTGCTACTACAGACACGACAACGTTTCTGTGGCCATTATTGGGTTTTCCCAATTTGTTCTTGTTTTACGAGTTTGTGTATTGGAGTCGTTGATGGTGTGGGAGGTACTGGCTGACGTATTGGTTTATGTGGGCTCGTCTGTACCTGGGAAAGGTGGTCAACGACGTCTAGATTATATTCATAAAACGTCATCCGTTTTGGTTTACCATCTTTACCATCGTGTGGTTTTTTATCACCACGATATCACGAAACTGTTTAGGACGAGACGCTGTATGTAGTGAATGCCTAGTTTGACAAACCATGAATAGGATTTACGTACAGCGCTGCATGAAGATATATAAGGTTTATTCGTTGATTTGTACTGGATACAATTATATCCACTAGTTTATCAGTGATAACAAAATCGACATAATCCTTTACCTAAAATTCCGTTGTATCTATACCTTTCCAACCAGTATCCGAGGTTTTAAAATCGCGAACTGGAACCCAGGAGTGGTTCTCTTCCCCAACAAAGGCTGTTCGCGCTTTCAGACCTTTGGCAGTTTAACCCACCAAATTAAGATGTCTTCTAGATATTAAATCGGTTTTTAGTCTATGACAAGTATTTGATTCACTACACTAGTCGAAACCAATCTGTGCGCGATCATTCACCCGCTGGATATTCCCGGGAGATTGGGTTCGACGGTTTAATTTTATTGCTATGTAAGCCTAATGTATTATTCGACTGACAGTATTATATAATCTCTGACAATATTATTCACCTTCGGGAATATTAACAGTTCCTTTAGGACGTGGCGCTTTATCTATATAAACAGAGTTATGACTTAAACTACTCACAACGATATGGCTCAATTATAATTCACATATATGGCGCATTCTTTAGGAATTGCTTCTTTAACAGACTCGCTCATACACAATGCTGCACAATACTGCACACTAATCTGCCAATCTTCACTGATTTTAGTCACATATAAAAGGAACACAGACTGACTCATGTAGGGTCTATCAAATAACATTAGATTCACTTCAAACCACTTTAACATAAGTCACAATCGTTATTGGTAACCTTTCTCTCTTACCTTCGGTATATCAAGAATATTGGGTTTCGGGGTTATTTATCGTTATTCCAAATATAATAATTCATCAACCATATTATGAAGAACTGACAGTAAATAGCAGTATAAAACAACAATGAAAACACTGATTGTTATGAGTTTGCAATGTTTCAGCAGTCAGTATGTATGATCAGTTAGCAGTTAAAGGATATATGTCCTTATAATTAAACCTACTAGTGTAAGACTAAAAACTGAAACACGGAGGTGCCAAAAGCCGGTTCTTAGGCTCTGGGCAAAAACATAACACTGAACTACTGAGTTTCTGTATATACCTCCAACACAGAGACAACAAACGCTCTGATTGGTCAACCTGAACAACGAGAGAACAAAGACAAAGAAACGTCGACGTGGCAATATCAGCTGCTAGCCGTCGTCATGGTAGCGACACTGTTTTCAAAGTATCCAGCTATTGCGTCACGAGATTGTGGATTATGTCCTCTAAAGTACAAATACAGTACAAATACATAAGAAATGACTTTTATGTCCTCTAAAACACCAGTACAGCAAGGACACGGCCCTTTTATGCCTGGCAAACCAACTACAGAGTACTTTAAGGGAAAATAACCGGCTAATTACGCAAAAGCTTTTACACCGCTCCCAGAAAATGGGATTTAAGTCTATAAAATATAACAAATCACAGTTTCTAAAATATAAAGATACTCTAAACAGTTAGCCTTTCTTACGCAGACGGCGTTTACGCAGTTTTTTGAGGCTAGCAAGAGTCCTTTTCTCTTTGGGGGGAGCCACTTTACTAGGAGGGCCATAACTCCTGGGTGAAGGGTGCAATATGATTGCATCAGAAGGTGTAGGATTGTGGTCGAGGTATCTGCCGTTTCGATATGCTTCTCCTCGAGCTGATTTTCCTCCGCTCGTAGCTGGATACGTTCATCCAAAAACTCTCGCAGAGAATAGGATCGTCCAAGTTCGATAACTTCTTAGAGATTCTGGATTTCCCAATCAAATTGAGATAAGGCCAATTCGTTTATCGATTAGACTTACTGTTATAACTTACGTTTATCTGAACAAACGCAGGTTTCTTTTTTGATCTTTATAGAATAGCGTTTAACTCGTTTCGTACAACGCTCTCCTTCACCTTGATGAGGGGTTGTATCGCGTTAAACGGGGACGACCATACGGTTGGATAGTGATATTAGGTGTCCGCGTCACAATCCGGCTAGGTAAGATGGGCGGCTAGCTAGAAATCACTGTCGGAGTGTTACCGATTAATTGTTAGGGTAGCACTAGATCTTTGAACAGTGAATACAGTCCGCGAGGATCTGCGACACCATCAGGATCGCAGATCTGAGGTCCAACTAAGGAATGAGGAAATTTGACCGAGTATTCCGGGACTCTGATCGTAGGTTTACTCCAGGATCGTTCGAGCCGAGTGAGCATAGGTGATACGTCAACAAGTTTCGGTTTCCGTGGATGTTTATGTCTTTCCGTTTATTAGTTGGGTCTAGGGCATTTATCGTAATAATACCAAAGACGCACGTCTGGTAAGGTAAACGCGGGTGATATTTATTTGTTGTTACAATGCTTCTATCAAGAATTCCAAATATACGTTGGAGTTACCGCGTCCATTTGTTTCTTTAGTGTCTTTTCTTTCGAGTCGATTTCGAATAGAATTTTCGCATTCGAATTTCAGTTTATGGTTCCGACTCAGCTGGGCAGGATATATAGTCGACATAGTCCGTATTGTGTAAATTGATAAAATGACCAGTAGTTAAGAAGCCCATATACGTACCATTACGCTGCGTATATCGAGCAGCGAATTTTCTATAGTCCAACTCTCGCGAGAGCTGCACTTGGGACATTGTCGGTTCGATATAACGACCATCGTCCTCCGCAGCAGTTGGACTAACGTCGCCGCGTATTAAGCTATCAACAAACGCTTGTAAAAGTAGAGTATATCACTCCCCGATACCAAGACCATCTTCTATCAACTCCGTCATATCTGCTATATATGAGTTTATCCATATTATAAGGAGTTTATATTTAGGCTAGCGAGCGTCGCTGCCTACTCCAATTAACCCCTGGACAGTACGAGATCCTCAGCGCCGATGTGTCGTCGCCACTGTACTTTCGCCAACGACGTAGCCGCACAACGACAACGACAACCGGCACAAGTCACTCGACTGTCCGTCCCAAAGGCTTAGATGTACTTCAGGTTTTCCTTGGAGAGTTAGGTTACTTTTACGATTGCGACTAGCTACTGTAAACACACCTTAGCAGTAACATTCACCTATAAACTCACAAATACCACACAACTGGTCACAACTACGCACATTCGGGCCATTTGTCCGTTAGTCAATGCCTTCCAGAATGTCACTGTATTATTATGTATCCTTGGATACTAGCAGTGCGCTATTTATTCCCTATGCTATTCAATGGGACAAGCTTTCTATTGTTCTTTTAACTCAATTCTAATTCTAGCGTGGTTGTTGCTATGGTGACATTATGCAAAGCTAGCGGTAGAATTAGGGTGATTCCAATGCATACAGATCTGGGATGTTATTTAATAGTATTCTTTAATAGTCAATGTTCTGTTTTATACATGACTTTATGAATTTTATCGGCTATTGACTATGTTTGGGAGACTTTCGCACACTCATATGCATAATAAGATAAATCTCCGCTCCCTTGATCTATTAATTAATGGAATTTTGGGAACTTTATAAATTGCGTAAAAATGGCAATTTATTAAATTCATTAAAAGACATGAATTTAAATTTATTCCCTGAAATTTTATTATTTGATAATTAAATGGACATATTTTGATTCTAGAACATGTCTAGGGACACAAGATCCTTAATTCTATGACAATTGTCTTTTTTA
>JAUCBJ010001589.1:0-19388 GCA_032718475.1 Nemertoderma westbladi
TCGTATAGAGCAGTAGTCACGAGTTTTTCAAAGCCACGAAAGAACGGCTTTGTAGTGTTTTATGTTTTATGCTTTTTAGCTCAACACTAGTAGGTTTAATTACAAGGACATATATCCTTTAACGGACTGACCTGGCTGCAATTACGCATCAAACAACCTGGCTTTAACTCTGTAAATATCAAAACAAACTGGCACGATTGATCTGTGAATACTGCATACTGCTATTTGTTGTCGGTTATTCATTATATTTGTTGATGAATTATTATATTGGAATAACGAGAAATAAACCCGACACCCAATATTCTTGATATACCGAAGGTAAGAGAGAAAGGTTACCAATAACGATTGTGACTTATGTTAAAGTGGTTTGAAGTGAATCTAATGTTATTTGATAGACCCTACATGAGTCAGTCTGTGTTCCTTTTATATGTGACTAAAATCAGTAAAGATTGGCAGATTAGTGTGCAGTATTGTGCAGCATTGTGTGCGAGTGAGTCTGTTAAAGAAGCAATTCCTAAAGAATGCGCCATATATGTGAATTATAATTAAGCCATATCGTTGTGAGTAGTTTAAGTCATAACTCTGTTTATATAGATAAAGTGCCACGTCCTAAAGGAACTGTTAATATTCCCGAAGGTAAATTATATTGTCAGAGATTATATAATACTGTCAGTCGAATAATACATTAGGCTTACATAGCAATAAAATTAAACCGTCGAACCCAATCTCCCGGGAATATCCAGCGGGTGAATGGTCGCGCACGGATTGGTTTCGACTAGTGTAGTGAATCAAATACTTGTCATAGGCTAAAAAGCGATTTAATATCTAGAAGACATCTTAATTTGGCGGGTTAAACTGCCAAAGGTCTGAAAGCGCGAACAGCTGGGTCAGTGATTGGTTTCAGTTCGCCATGGGCTGGGTCAGTAATTGGTTTCAGTTCGCCATGGGCTGGGTCAGTAATTGGTTTCAGTAATCGGTTTCAGTTCGCCATGGGCTGGGTCCGTAATTGGTTTCAGTTCGCCAAGGGCTGGGTCCGTAATTGGTTTCAGTTCGCCATGTTGATCTCGGCGCATCCCATTGCATCTGTTGGTAGCGGGTAAAGAGGCTGAGCGCCCTGGAGCCAGACAATAATGACCAGACAGAATATGTACTTATATTATATTACAATTTCAGTATATTGCAATATTATGTATGTACAGTAGGAATAATCCATCTAACTTTTATGTTTTTTTACTTATAGTAATTTCATGGTTTAATTAAATTAAGCAAGCAAAGTAAACAGTCTACCGAAGACGGAGGCTACCCGAGGGTAGGGATGGGCGCTACTCCTATCCCAAGATTTGCTCCCAGTAATTTAACTGGTACTCATTTTATCGACCCCATAGTGGATGAAAGGCTGAGTGGACCCTGACGGGGCTGAACCTACAACCACTAGATTGCCGGCCTGGCGCTCAACCAACTGGGCTGCCCTGTCTTTGATATTAAATTGAATTAAATGGATGTTATTTTAAAAGAATAATAAAATATAATCAATGTCATCATCAGTCGCGTTGTGAATTATGACCGATATATTTGTATTGAGACACAGTTTTCAAGACAGAACCGTTTAATGTATTGAATAATGGTAGTTTGAAATATTTTTTGACTGCAAACCATTATTACATAATTTGTTATTTCCATTAATTTTGATATCCTTTCGATTCGAGTATATTTTATAAATTCTAATAAGTTTCTTTAGCCCATGAATTGAATTTGAGACCAACCTCAAGTCATTAGCATACAAAATTATCGCACGTGGGTCATTAATAACACAACCGATACAGCCTCAATACAACAACACAGGCTTTAGGTTCCACCTTGGTGTCACGTTTAATTAACATATCTCGTAGGTCGTGGGTTCAATCCGAAGCCGCACATGGGCATGGGGGCCGTTTTTGCGATACGGTTTGGAAGATCAACCAAAACCGAATAAACCGTAGAAAAATAACGGAAAATTTATGTTAACCAGTTTATAAAATAGCTCATAATGGTTAAACCAAATCAATGCCTTGGAGGAATCAATAAACACAATAAAATAGTTTGCCAACTAGAATATCGGGGACAGGACTTATGACACTGGCAAGATTGTCTAAAAAATTAAATTTACTTTCAATGCCATTTTAAAGCTAATAATTTTAAGCGCTCTTTATTGCGGTAGAACCAACAACATTTAAAAACTTACCGGTATCTATTTATTGAAGTCTAATATTATATAGCCATATTATAACACAGATTATATTATATTCACCCGATTTAAAAAGTACTTTTTATTTAAATGTTTCTTTGAACACAACACATAGAAATACATATGAAATAGCAATACAAAATAAAAGCCTCTTTATAGTTATGAAAATTGTTTAGATAGTGTGGGATAGGGAACTGTTACAAAAAATAAACTGACAGTGTAAGATAATAGGGGGGTAAGGGGGGGGGGGGGGGGGGGGGGGCTTTCGACGGAATCAAAATTCATCCTTCTCCAGGGGAAAATCCGAGGGGCTGATAATTTCCAAAAATAAAACTGTACCCTGTTTTAATGACTTTAGTTTAATGTTTTGGTTAGAATAACATGCCAATGTAACCTGCTCCTTTTTCTAAATTTATAATTTAACATTGAAACGAGATTTACGGCCACCCCCCCCCCCCCCTCTCTTATCTTTTTGAGGTTAATAATAATAACGTTAATAATAATGTTAACGTACAGTTATATAATATAAGTTTAATATCATCAATTCAATTGCCCAACATTATTTATATGTTTTTTCTCCATATGGGCGTTTAAGTAATACCTTTTGGTAAACAACTTATTGCAATGAACACAGATGTATTTGATGCCCTGATGTACGAGTTCCCGATGTCTCTTGAGTCCCTGTCTGTCGGAGTAAACGCTGTCGCAGAGCGCGCACCCGTACTTTCGGCCTTTATGGATGGCCTCGATGTGCAGCTTGAGACTCCAACTGGTCACGAAGGTTTTATCGCACTCGGTGCAACTGTGTTTCATATGATTATGAACGGCGTCGACGTGCCGCTTTAAACCCCGGATATCCGCGTACATTTTTTCGCAGGAATCGCAGCCATGTTTCGCTGACTTAGCGTGCGAGAACTTTAAATGTTTCTGAAGGCCTGAGGAATCGGTATAAACTTTATCGCATTCCGTGCAATTATACTTAATACCCCGGTGAATCGCTTCGATGTGTTTAGTTACACCCAAATTATCGGAATAGAGTTTATCGCAATAAAGACAACTGTACTTCTTCCCTAAATGAACGGATTCTCGATGCCTCCGCAGGTATCTTTTATCTTTAAATACTTTATCGCATTGGTGGCAGTTATAAGTAATACCTCGATGAACTGAGTCAATGTGTTTCTTTAGAATATCCCTTTTCGCGCACAACTTATTGCAGAGACTGCAGGTGTAATTAATACCTCTATGTATGAAATCAATATGGGTCTTTAGGTGACCTTTGGTTGCGTGTTGACTAGGGCAATGCGGACAATCATATTTAATTCCTTTATGGACGGAGTCGATATGTTTATCGAGGTTGTCTTTATTTGAACATTTTTTCTCGCAAAGGAAACACACATGTTTGTGACATTTGTGAGCGAATTCTATGTGTCTCTGCAATCCGGTTTCCGATTCGTATTCTTTTCCGCACTCGAAACAAACGAACCCGAATTCCGATTTTACAGATTCTTCGAGATGTTCAGATTTTACTTCGGGAATATCAAAATTAAAACCGGAAGAAATGTCCCCGCAGTTTAAATTATCATATTGGAAGTGAGTAGGATCGTTATTATATTCTCCTTGTGTCTCATAAGGATGAAGTGGTTCATTTTGAGTTTCCATACCGGTACCCGTACCCGTACCAGTAGGTTCTCCATTATGTAGTACAATTACAAACTTATCTCCCGCCAGAATTTGATTGTCGTCTGCGATTCCATACCGGTAATCGTTCTCAACCTTTACTTCTATATTTCTCACTGTTTTTTCTTTATCAGGAAAGATATTTTTCGCAGCGTTGTCAGAGTGAGTCATTATACCGGTATTGTTCGTCGACATACTGACATATTATAGATAATTACAGAATTAGTTAAAGAAGTATTGACTAGTATGTAGTGAGTGAGTACTGGAGTATGCCGTAATACATCAGATTCATTACCTTACTGCATTATATTTAATTTCTTACAGCCATGTTCTGTTAGTATGTGTTCTGATGTTGCTTCTACCGTCTGACCTTAGTAATTGCAATGTTTTGCAATGTAATTGCGACGTTTTAATCTATTTTACACAAAAAATTAAAATCAAATTTTGCTTTAAAATTAATATAGGCCAAGCACCTAGCCTACAGGCCTACAGTACAGCAGTACCCTACTCAGCTACTACTGACGCAATATGTTTAGAATATAATATTTTAGTTTTTATTACTTTTTCTTTGTACTTACAGATTTATGTTGGTTTTACTCATTGCTCACCCTACAGTGTAGGCCTGTACGTTACTATCGCCAGATCGCCGTTCAGCCGTTTTTAATCTAGGCAGCTAGGTGTACTGTCTGACTGTACAGTGTACACATAAACATTTATATCCATTTTAGATTATAAATAATACTGTAGCAATACTAGTTCAGTAGTTTTATTAAGCCTATATAAATTTTGTGAACGTGGTAAACATATCGTTGTGAATCTATGTTCTGATGTTGGTTTTCATTATTTCGTACTATGACTGTATGACGACTTCCTATAACTTGTATTTTGTTAGTGCAGTATTTTGCCCCGTATTCCGTCCTCGTATTTTGATTTGATTTTGATTTTTATTTTTTTTATATTTTCTCTGTTCATAATGACTGACCGTGTTTTACCATTTTATTTTTTTAGTTTGCAATATTTTTATTTAATTCCAATAGAGATACGCTCGTAGTGCAACATTGCCTGGGTTATCTTCTCCCTCCATACATATAATTGTTTAATTAAAGGTCTAATTCAATTTCATTTTGTGAATATGTATGTCATTAATACGGTGGCTGGTTTAGGCCAATTTACTTTCATTTTTTTTAACGGCAAAAAAGTTTCAAACTAAAGTAGGAAATAAAAAAAGTTTCAAACTAAAGTAGGAAATAAAAAAGTTTCAAACTAAAGTAGGAAATAAAAAAAGTTTCAAACTAAAGTAGGAAATAAAAAAGTTTCAAACTAAAGTAGGAAATAAAAAAAGTTTCAAACTAAAGTAGGACATAAAAAAGTTACAAACTAAAGTAGGACATAAAAAAGTTACAAACTAAAGTAGGAACCTAAAAAAAGTTTCAAACTAAAGTGTCTGCAATCTGCATGCTGCAGCCATAGCCTTCTGTAGGCCTACCGTAATGTGCATCATACTGTAATACAGTACTGCAGTACTGTAGACCTATGTGAGCCTAACTGTCTGATAGTCTGCGCCGAATGCATGTTGTAATGCTGCGCCCAACGTGTTCGGGGTTCGGAGTACATGTAAAACTTTTCAATAGGGACCACCGGTAGGCTATTGATTATGACTTACAGGACTTAGGTAGGACGCCAGACTCCAGACTCAGGTACGGTACAGAGCTGCAGGACTCGCCTATATGTAGCCTATATCAGTTAGGCCTATATCAGTATATGGTAGATGAGAGAGAACCAACCCTCCGGGGGTAAACGCTATTCCTACACGTACTGACAGACTGACGTACTCATACGCCTACAACGCATACACCTACCCTACCTACACTACACAGTTAGGAACTTTCAGTCCCATTGCGGCTGGATGTCCAGCCCCAATGAGGCTGGACGAAAATCAAACATCCCATTGAAATTCAATACAAAATGTTATTATAAATGTCGATAAAAAATACAAAACGCCGGCATTATGAAAGTTACATGAGTAGATAGAGCTCAGTTGGTAGTATCGTTTGTATGCGAAAAAAAATAATTTTTATGTACTGTTTTATTTTAATTACGACTTTAATTAAATTCCAGCCCCTAATGGGCTGGACAACAAGTTTTTACCAAAGCATTAAAACCTTGGCTCCTTTGGCTGTGATTGACAGACTAATTGCCCTGGGCTGTCCTGCTAACTGGTGCCTCAGAGAGCTCGGATGGGCATGGGATGGCTAGGATGGAGCATAGCAGCATAGCCCAGCCAGCCAGCCAGCCAGCCTGCCCAGTAGCCTGTATGCTGGTATGGTATGTAAATGTCTGGAGAGGGTTGAGGGGGGAGTGCCCAGAGCTATTGTATATTGTATTGTATAGGATAAGGTATCTTTCTTTCACTGATATTAATCTTACCTTATCTCTGATAGTTACAGCTGCAGATCCCTTTATGGCCTAGTTAGTACAATACTACCTATGGCGACGCCACTGGCTTCTATAGACCAACATTATATTAAATTAGCTTAGCCTATTCGTTGCAGTTGGTGGTTGGGCTGCTTGACTGAGGAGGCTAACTAGTGATTATAGACCAGATTGGATTAGATTCTATTACACATTAATAATGCGTTGCAGTTGGTGGTTGGGCTGCGTGACTGAGGAGGCTAACTAGTGATTATAGACCAGATTGGATTAGATTCTATTACACATTAATAATGCGTTGCAGTTGGTGGTTGGGCTGCGTGACTGAGGAGGCTAACTAGTGACTATAGACCAGATTGGATTAGATTCTATTACACATTAATAATACAGTTGGGTATTCTCAGCGAGATTTGGTTTCCTCATGAAACCAAATCTGCTTTCACTCTTACTCTAAATTGAAACCAAATCTGGTTTCCTTTGAGATCTCAGGACATCAAAGGATGCCCGACTTTGCTACTGGGATATGAGTGACATGTATCTGAGAGTCAATTGCCTAACAACAAGCACTGCAGCACTGGCTGGAAATTGGTGCTCTTCTATTTCATGTATTTAGCCCTGAGGCCATGTTCTCCTGTAGGAATGTACCTACTGTCGTCTGACAGTAGGTACCTAAACTAAGGCTTTGCTTTATATACACCAGAGTCTTGGGTGCTAGCGGCTAGCACAGCATTGCCCAAGGCTAATAATATACCATAGCCAAGGCAGGTTATTAACCTCCAACCCGCAGTAGTCCACAGTCCTTACAGCCTTAATCAGTTACTATTATATCCCTATAGGGATAGTTAGTTTTATTGTGTGGCCAAACCTGTTGCTGCCTGGCTGCTGTGTGTTGGTGTGGAAGTAATTAATGGTGGTCAGAGTAAGGAGAGACAAGAGAGTGGGTTTAACAGTTTAATGTGGAATATGGCTATTGCTATTAATCTCTATGCTTATATCAGTACAGGCTGCAGCCCAATATTGCCAGATATTGGTGATTGGTATTGGGTTTTAGTTAAGTTCCCAGGTACCTGGCTCTGGCAGCCTGGGCAAACGACCAACAGGACATATGTTCCGCGGGACTGTATGTTCCCGGACATTATGTTCCCAAAAATTACCAAAAATGTGGGAACATAGGCCTATATTCTGTCCGAGTGTCCGACAGTAATAATGCAAACATAATGTCCGGAAACATATAATAAATAGGTAATCATAATATTAGGGTGTAAACGTTAAGCAGACAGTGGTGCAGACAGTGGTGCAGACACCTGGTGCGGACAGTGGTGCAGACACCTGGTGCGGACAGTGGTGCAGACACCTGGTGCAGACAGTGGTGCGGACGGTGGTGCAGACACCTGGTGCTCGTACGGACAGTGGTGCAGGCACTGGTGCAGACACTGGTGCAGACAGTGGTACAGACAGGGGTGCTGGTCACCTCGCCGCACTGCCACTTCGCCGCAGACAATGTGCGGCGAGGTGTCTCACTGTGAATGCCATTTCGCCGCAAGTCAATATTAATAATTTATTTCTATATTTACAGGGAAGCCTATACTATGCCTAGTTATGGCATTGGACATTATTATAAGAAGAAATAAAATAGTGCGGTAAGGTTTGTTGTTCTATTATAATTACTGTATTATTATAGATATACAGTGAGAATATTTGAGTTACGTATTAGATTATAGTAAAACAGTCCTAATCGTAAGTTTGTCAAAAATGTTAATCAGTTGTTTAAAACAAGTGTGACGTTATGAACGTTAAAAAATTTAGCATTGTAATGTATGCCTGCAGTATATGCCCGCAGTGCGGCGAGGTGACCAGCACCCCGCAGACAGTGGTGCAGACAGTGGTGCAGACACCTGGTGCGGACAGTGGTGCAGACAGTGGTGCAGGCAGACACTGGTGCAGACAGTGTTGCAGACAGTGGTGCAGACACCTAGTGCGGACAGTGGTGCAGGCAGACACTGGTGCAGAAGTGTTGCAGACAGCGGTGCAGACACTGGTGCAGACACTGATTAATTTGTTTACCTTTACTGGAGCCACTGCTTATTACTGTAGGCCTATAATAAAACGAGCTAATTAAGTTGTTGTCTCATACTGGGGATATACATTCACTAACTACAGTAAGTTCTCAGGAATTCTTAGCCCGCGAGTATTCTTGGCCCTTGGGTATTCTTAGCCCGCAAAACAATAACGTTTATTGTTTTGGTTCCCCCAATCTGTCAATACTCCTCTGAAACCTGCTCCTTTACTAACCTTCTCGCCCCTTTACTGTCTGCACCAGTGTCTGAACCACTGTCTGCACAACTGTCTGCACCAGTGTTTGCACCACTGTCTGCACCACTGTCTGCATCACTGTCTGCACCAGTGTCTGCTTAACGTTTACACCCATAATATTACAAATATTTTGTTGTACAGTAGCTGAATGATAATTAAAATAACAGTAATGGCTTGATACATTATTCGAAATAATACTTGACATTTAAACATATCTGCCTATGGGGGGGTGGGGTGCGAATGCCCTACCCCTTCGTGCTCTTAGATTTTAATTGTTGTATCTATGGATCCAAGATCTGAATGCAAGAAGATAGAATAAACTAAGCTCGGAGCCCATTATACTGGTACCGTGCTGTTATCTCTCTCCCCCCCCCCCCCCCCCACCCCCGGCGCATGTAGTGATTCCTGTGATTTCTGTGTTACCTCATCACTTATCCAGACAATATTGGGCATATTGTGTTTTAATATCCAACAGAATGCATTGATAGCACCATTGCTTAGAAGGTTGTTCTGTAATATAGACTGTAAGTCTTGGTAGGTCGGTTGGGAGACGCCATACTGTAGTAAAAGCTGTCAGTTTGTGAGAGGTATATATTTTGTACAATCATGGATATGGATTTGCCTGCACTGTAAAAACATTCAAGACACAAAAGACAATAAACAGTTATACACAGTGATGGTGTGGGAGATATTGTTGACCAGACAGGTCGCGACTTACGTATACAGGTTACAGCTGGGGGAGATGCCCCCCCCCCCCCCCCCCACCCTTGGATGCGCCGCTCGCAAATCGACAATAACTTAGACAATAACTGTAACTTCTGTATCCTGCTCCTTTCCCTAAATTAAGAATTTAACAATGAGGCGGTATATTAATTCGCCAAGGCAGTCCAGTTTGCGTCCAGTTTCCCCCTTGTCTCAATTTTATATATGAAGATTTCTTATTTTTTTTAATTTATCTTTATTAATTGATTTATAGCAGTATAGCGCTTAGTTCTGTCTTATAACTTCTACATATACTAATTAGTTTATTGTTTTGGTTAGATTCAGCCCTTCTGTAACCTGTATTTACTTTTAGCGTTTCGGGCACTAATTTTTCAATATTCATTTTACATTAACCCTATATGAGATGGCTGAAACGACACCCCACAGCCCCAATTAGCAATTTGCGAACTGTCGAACTGTATACTGTTTAGTGCAGTTAGTGAATGTTGAGTATGTACTTACACCAAGCAGCCAAGTACCATGTATGAATTCAGCAACATGCTATCTTTATTATTGATTATTACAGCAGTACAGGAGCCAGCAAGCGAGTTCTATTAATTTTACCAACCGTAGTGCATAGTAGATATAGGCGGAATTGGATTATCTACATATCCTCCTATAGTACAGTAGTATAACTATCATCAGTCTATCACTACTCCCACTCAGGTCGTGCCTAGAGTAGATGTCAATCAATTTTACACTCTAATGGGTTCCAGCCAAAGGATGAAATGGGGCTGGATATATTTTAAGGCGGCACCCTTTGTAGTTATAGCTTGAGACAGTCCAGCCCATCCAAAGGGAGATGGGGCTGGATTGCTAAGCAAACCGACCATTTTCTGCGGCTTTGTCCAGCCCCAATTCAGCTGTCATGGCCAGCCCCATTGGGACTGAAAGTTCCTAACTGCTACATGTAGGCCTACCGGTAAGCCTGAACATCTGATTGATGATTCTCAATAAAATTGGGTTTTCTACAATACCGTTCTGCCGTTAGGCCTATTCTGCTATTCCTTTACCCCCTAACCAGCTAACCCTGCCTACCCTACACCCTAACAAAAATAATAAAGCAACACTGTAGGCTAGGCTACTTGTAGGCGGTAGCGGTAGCCCCTGTAGTCAGGTAGTGCGTAGTGGTAGACCTGGTAGCGGTAGGCCAGTGGTAGCATTAGCATACCGGTATGTCAGTATGTGTAACTGCCCTAATCATCTGATCATGCGGTTATAATCCTGTAATCTAATAGGCCTATACCGGTATTTTGTGGAATTTGGGACTGTTACGAAGTTGCTAAGTTAGGCTTAACTTTATCGGTAAATATCGGCCTGTAAACTGATATAATCAATCATGTACTGATGTAGGCCTATATATATAATATATATATCAATATCAGTATCAGTATATGGAGGATATGCAGATATCGAGAGATGGAATCAAATAGTGACAATCCGGTCGATGATCAAGATGATACCGGTAATAGGGTTCGGCGAAATCTCCTCAATGATATAAGGAGGGATACTTACTTAAGAATAGATTCAATATATCGTAGATTTTCTGGAGAAGGTGATAGGCCTAGTCATAATCATACCGATTTGGGCCTCTCTGGAAGTTCTGACTACAATACTGGTAATGTTATTAATAATTGTGACCTAAGTTCCACTGCCTCAGTTGCCATAAATAAAACTACTGAGCCTGACACTGCTGTTCGTGGTGCACCTAGTTCTATCGATTCATTGTGCTCCAAACCAAAGCCAATTTCCGGCTTACGAAGAAAACCATTTAATGCGAAAGTGGGACGACCACCAGCTACTACTAAGTATCTCTGTTCTTTGGTCATAACGACAATCACGAGAACACTGCCGATACACTACCGATGTCTGTATTAGATAATGATGTTGATGTAGATCACATCAAAGAGAATGGTGATACTACAGGTGCCGATTCTGTTATTGCTGTCGAAGTTGAAAGCAATCTATCATCTTCATTGACCAGTTTATTCAAAGCTTTAAAGGAAATGGATCCAAGCCACTCAGTTCTTGAAGTTCCACGAAGTCGTATCGTGGAAAGTGTGTATGATATTATGGATACCGAAGAGATTCGTCCCACCTTGATGGTTAAGTTTTTGGACGAAGAAGCTGTGGACACAGGAGGGCCTTTACGAGAATTGTTATCATTATTTTTTCTCCATCAGCCTCCATCCTTGTTTCGTGGATCTTATCCAGAGTATGTTTTTCGACATAACTTGTCTGACATCCAAAGATTTTATCATCTTGGGAAATTAGTTGGGATTTCGCTTCTAAATGGCGCCCCTGGGCCACATTGTTTCAGTGATGTATTTGCCCGTGTGATCCTGGAACTACCGTTTAGTATAAATATTAGTGATATACCTAAAGATGATGAACTAATTGAAAGAGTCAGTACTATAAAAGAGGCTATCACCGAAGGTGATTTGATCAATGCAGTAAATAGTCTTACTGAGCGGTTCGACATGGGAGTTTTACAAGCAAACATAACCGTGGACGAGAAAGACAAAGTTGTAGATCTGCTACTGAAGCATATCTTACTTAGTACTGTCTCTGAAGAAATTAATAAGTTCCGTGAAGGGTTGAATATTTTTGGAGTTTATGATATTATGAGAAATTTTCCAGAAGATAGCCTGAAATGTCTAACACATCAGACCGTCACAGCTGAAGAAGTCAAACAGTGCTTTCGGGTTAAACACGAAGCACATAAGAATACGCAGGAGTGGCACAAAGAAAATGAGATAGCATTTAAGTTTAACATGTTTCTAAAACAAGTCGAACGCAATGAATTGGCATCTGATGTTATTGAGGATCCCCATAGTGACGTAGAAGCCATTCATAGACATATATTAACATTGAATGATGTATTGCAGTTTGGTAGTGGGTCTCGCTACCCCAATTTTATTGGGGAATTAGGTTTCCATAGAACCAATGATTGCAAAAGGAGACTTATTGGGGACACCTGTGCTAATGTCATAAAATTTCCAATAAATGATCGTTATCTGGTCGGTTCTTCCCGCAGCTTTGCAAAGAATGTGACAGAAGACATTCTCAACTGTCACGGATTTGGGATTTACTAAATTGCTATCTGAATTTTGCCCATTTGTCAATATGTTGAGTTTTGTTGCGTTATTTTGTGTTTTTGAATCATTTTATATTTGAAACAATGTAACAATATTGATTTGTTTGTATTGCAATTACCGAATTTTATAGAAAATGGTAAGGGAGTAAGCAAAGAGGTTACCCCCCCCCCCCCCCCCCCCCTCCCCCACATAAAACTGAAATCAACTCGAATTTTTATTTTATAAAATAAATCGACGCCATTCTGACAAAAACGGACAAGTTCAAAATTTGTCATTCTTTTCGTTTTAAAAAAATCAAATTTGTTATGGGTCAAGAGCCCCCCCACCCCCCATCTGTAAATCTGATTTATTTTGTTGAGCACCGGTGGGAGCCCTGTTTGCACGTAATTTGAGCAAATAAAATGCCTCGAAAATAGTGAAAAATGTAGACTCTTTTTTTCCCCAAGTAATAAATAATTATTAAGGCTTTTTCTCGAACACGTTTCTATTACTCTCCAAATCGTTTTAATAAACTTAACAAATACAGCATTTGTAGGCCTACGTGGTAATGGTAATTTAAATTGCCCCAATACCGGCAATTAAATCACTTTCAATTGTATTTAATAAATATTTTAAGGTCTGACTACAATCGAACAAATTATTACAGTGAAGCGGTTCTATTATGTTTCGATTACATTTGAGATAATGTAGGCAAATATTATACACACTGAGTCGGCAAGGAGTATCGTGATCATCATTCCCTAGGTTATTGAAAGATTCCACCAAGGTAAGAGTTTCATCGTCAATAGCATGCAAATAATTAGGATTATCTAAAAAGAGAATGTCCGGCTTTCCTGGTGGGGCAATTAAACCACTTTTTCGTAATCGATGCGTGTTCCATTTTTCAACAATAAAATCTAGAGTTCTCTGCAGTAAATCAATATAAACGAAACGAATAATTTCAATGTGTAACATATTAGAAGTGTCAATGACCCCAGAAATATCCAACTCGTGAAAATGAATCAACCAAGCTTCCATACCTAGAATGGGAAATTTACTCCACCACGCTTCTATTCGTTGATTCCTGGAACTTTTTCCATATAGAAACACTGATCCTCTCGTTGCATTGTTATCTGTATGAATTAAACGGAATAACCTTTGGAATAATTCAACATTGACATTTTCTGAACCTCTATCACAACGAACAATGTGAGGCACTCCACCTAGTCGCATCAGACACTTAATGAATTCACTCCCAATTACAAATGGATCGTTATTACTTCGATGGCAAAATAACCACATCATTTTACGGCTATAGCCATCGATGGCTCCATGTATTGCTAAGCCGTAAGGTTTTAACTTGTCCCACCCATCTATATGTAATAAATAGTTTGGCCCTTTTGATAGGTAGGTACGCCGAACAATCTTTCTTCCAAGTCTTTTTCTGACAGCTCCAGGCTCCAGCAAGAAGATAATCTTTGCAACTAAATCCCTAGGAGCATACAATTTGTACTTTAACATCAATGTCTTCTGCATTTGCCGATAACCAATACCCGACGCAATAGAACTTAAATTCCTTTCTTTGTCAATATGGTCGATGAGCTTGTCCAAATCAATTGTATTAAATCGTTTCACAAATCCCATACCGTTCAAATCCCTGCGAATAACTCGTGTTGATATAGAAATGCCTTTGGAACCAAGAACTGTTTGAGTTTCATTATGCTCAAACCCTTTAAAATAACAATCGACAATTGTAAAGATATACAATCGCGCTAATGCAGATATACTCATTGGTAGTAATAGCGATACAACACCAACAGTCAATACAACAACAATTACAATGTTTATTTATGCTACAAAGCTAAGTTAATGCTAATAGGAAACAGCAACGCATTGATGGTACCTGGTCAAGGACGCCTTGTACCTATGATACACTGTAGAAGACATACTAATAATATTGGTTAGAAAGAACCTGCGAGGGGACAGTCTGCTGAATGAAGTACCAGTATTAATGTTGAAATTTGATATGAAATGCAGCAACATGCAGACACTTTAGTTTGAAACTTTTTTTTTCCTACTTTAGTTTGAAACTTTTTTTATTTCCTACTTTAGTTTGAAACTTTTTTATTTCCTACTTTAGTTTGAAACTTTTTTTATTTCCTACTTTAGTTTGAAACTTTTTTATTTCCTACTTTAGTTTGAAACTTTTTTTAGTTTCTACTTTAGTTTGAAACTTTTTTATTTCCTACTTTAGTTTGAAACTTTTTTATTTCCTACTTTAGTTTGAAACTTTTTTTATTTCCTACTTTAGTTTGAAACTTTTTTGCCGTTAAAAAAAATGAAAGTAAATTGGCCTAAACCAGCCACCGTACATTAAGATTAATTTTAAATAATTAATTATTTTATTATTCGGTGCAATTATTTGGAGTGCAATTACATTACATTACATTACATTACAGTAGTGGGTGCCTTATACTGTTATACAAGACATTTATTTCTACACCCGTACATTATTGATTTGCTTACCTTGATATCTGACTGTTGCATATTAAAACTGTATTCTGGTTTTGAAGGCTACAGCCCTACAGCCTACAGCCTACGGTGCAACTGTGAACTGGATGGTTATACATTACTGCATTATACAACAATACCTACCGTACCGGTACTGCTGCAATGCCACCAAAGAACAAGCAACCACAGACGCGACTAAGCATGGCTGGGGCGGGGGCGGTACCTGAGAGACAACCACCTCAGCACCAAGACCTAGCCTCGGCGGCAAAATAGATATGTCGAAACTACACAACTGCGATATCTGCAGTGCTCTGTTCGCGAATAAGAGCGACTATGACCTCCACTCATCATCTTGCCACAACGACTCGGTAAATGTCAACTCCATGGACATTTGTCCACACTGTGACAAGAAAGTCGCAGGTAAGAAGTAAGAACTGCCTTGGATGCGAAATCTGTGGACATTGGATCCATGGATCGTGCCTGAAACTATCGAATACTGAGGTATACGGTGGCTGAATTGTGCCACTTAAAGTACTTTTTGGTCGACCAATAAGTCGACTTTTTGGTCGACCAAAAAGTAGTTTTTGGTCGACCAAAAAGTACTTTTTGGTCGACCAAAAAGTCGACTTTTTGGTCGACCAAAAAGTCGCTTCAAAAAAAAAATAAAAAAAAAGTATTAAGTGGCACAATTCAGCCACCGTAGAGGTATCCACCTTAGCCAAATGCGTAAACTGTAAAATCCTGTGCAATAAGTGTGAGGGAAGAGGTAGATTGGTAGTCCAGTCCTACGATTCACCGGGAACCCCGGCCACATCGCTTTCTGACAAAATTGAAATGTTGAGTGACAGTTTAACGCTTAGGCTGTCTACTCTATCAACGGAAATTTTGGAACTCAGAACTGAGCTTGATGGGGACGAAGATGTACACGTATCCTCGCAATGGAATGTGCAACGCGGAAAAGGAAAGCCCAGGCATTATTCCGATCCCAGTACACCAATTTCCAGAGCTGTGGATAAGTCCATAAAAGATGTTTTCCAAAAAGAACAGCTAAAGAAAGAGATCATTATTTCACGACTGAAGGAAGATAACGAGGTGTCTGTTAAAGATTCGGTGCTTCAGCTCTGTGAGTTGGCCGGGGTTGACAAGTCTTCGGTGGTCGAAGTGTCCCGACTGGGACGTCTTGGGAACCATGACCGTCTCGTAAAAGTCTCGTTCAACAGCGAACAGGGGGCCCGCACCTTTCATAAGAATGTGACTGCAAATGTATCATCATCAGACTTATGTAAAAAGATCCGTGTTCGCCCGAGTCTATCAGCAGAACAGCGCTCGCGTATCAAAGATAGAAATAAAGAGGTTTATGACCTTAATAAAGCTGCAAAATCTGAAGATGATCATTCTGAAAGCTACAGCCTAAGGTCCGACGGTTCAGTGTGGAAATTCGTTAAACACTTTGATGGTAAATGGAAACGCGATAAAACGTGGACCCATGTACCAGTCTCGGACCCTACCAACAATCCATCGGAGGCCTCACCGCCCTCGGAAAACCAATAGGGGGAGAGAATCGCAAAAAAACACCAATCCTAAACTGCTGCTGCTTAAACGCCCGTTCGCTGAAAAATAAACTGTCAGATCTAGGAGTATTTCTCAAGGAGACTAGTTACGACATCATCGCGATTACAGAAACATGGATGAATGAGACTATACCCGATGCAATGATCACATCTAGCACAAACTTTAATATGTTTCGTAATGACCGGAAAACTAGGGATGGTGGCGGAGTCATAATTTTAGTTCGCGATCAATTTCGTTGTGTACGGGTAAACCTACCCAACACCTATAATGATGCCGAAGTGGTCGCCATCGATCTACTTGGAAAAGCGCCGTCCAGATTCGTGTGCGCCTACCGACCCCCATCGCGTTTACTGATTCCAGATAACAGCAGCTTACTATGCGATGCACTGTCTTTACTATCGGATGTTAACTACCCATGCATTATCACTGGCGATTTCAATCTTCCTTTGTTCAACTGGAAGGAAAGTATCTACCCAAATACCGAACTTTATGAACGCGTCGCAGCGCTGCTGTTAGAATCAAGTTTAACCCAGTTACAACATGAGCCTACCCGTGGCTCGCGTAATCTAGATTTGGTTTTCACTAGCGATGAACTATTTGTCGCAAACGTGCGCACATTCGAACCGTTTTCCATCAGTGACCACGCTGGAGTTTCGTTCAACATTCTGGCCCCAGCCCACAATCAGAGTCATGACAAACCGGTTGGCTACTTCGACTTCAATAAGGGTGAAGCCGCCTCTAAAGCGGCCTACCGGGCAACCTGCGAGAAAGAAACCAAAATATTGAATTCTGGTGACAGAAATCACATATTTAAGTACCTAAACTCGAAATGCAAAAATAAATCCGGTGTTGGTCCATTGAATTACAAGGGCGACACGATTGTAGACGATAAAATTAAAGCCAAAATTCTAAGTGAAGTTCTCTCCGAAAACTTCACTGAAGATAATAACTCGGTTCCAATATTTACACGTAAAGTTGGTAACAATGTTAATTTGTCTAGTGTTGGTTTCAGCCCAGTTAATGTGTTAGTTATGCTAAATAAGCTCGCGTCTAAAAAGAGTAGGACCCCTGATGGATTGCCAGCAATTTTATTTGTTAAACTAGCGTGTTGTATAGCAGCCCCATTATCAGCAATCTTTCGAGTATCATTCGAAACGCACGCATTACCATCTGTCTGGCTGACGGCCAACATAATACCAACGTTCAAAAAAGGCGATCCGTCAGATCCTTATAACTATCAGCCTATATCCCTTATCTGTATTGCTTGTAAACTCATGGAAATGCGCATTAAACAGGTTTTAATAGATTATTTATTTTCTCATAAATTAATAAGTAGGGCACAACACGGTTTTTTACATCGTAAATCCACCTGTACTCAAATGCTAGAATGTGTTACTGATTGGTTCAATTTAATTGATAAACGAAAGAACCTGGACATTATATGTATATATAGACTTTGCAAAAGCCTTTGATTCGGTAGTTCACTCTAAATTACTATCAAAGCTCACTAGCTACGGTGTATGCGGAGATCTGTTTCTATGGATACGTGCATTTCTATGTAATAGAACCCAAAATGTACTTGTAGGTACCGAATCATCGGACTACTGTGTAGTTACATCGGGAACTATTCAAGGCAGTGTCTTGGGGCCAGTATTGTTTCTTTTATTTATTAATGATTTACCTGATGCATTGTTACCTGTTTGTAATAAACTATTTGCTGATGACCTTAAGCTTTATGCACCGGAGGAAGATTGTGATTCTCTAGCCTCAGCCCTTCAAAACTTGGAAGACTGGACTAGAAAATGGCAACTAACAGTAGCGGCGCACAAATGCTCGGTTGTTTACGTAGGTGGAAATAATAATAAATTTGTTTATAATTTAAATGGTGCAGTGCTTAAATCAGATACATACTGTAAGGATCTAGGTTTAATCGTGTGTACTGACCTCAAATTTGATAAATACTGTAGGGAACAAGTTGCAAAAGCGTACAAAATACTGAACTGGATATTTCGTAGTGTACTGACAGCTAATACTAAAGCCCTGCTAACAGCAAACAAGACTCTGGTAAGACCGTTGCTGGAATATTGCACACCCATATGGTCCCCTTTCACAAAAAAAAGTATTGACCTTGTTGAGGAAGTACAACGGTACTTTACCAGACGATTGTACGCTCACTGCAAACTACCGTATGCCGTATGTCAGTTACCTCAATCGCATACAGTATCTATCTGTGCAACCATTAGAGGTGCGTAGAATTATTTTCGACCTCAAAATGTTGTATCGTATAAAGCATGGTTTAGTAGATATAGATTTCAATAAGATGTTCACAAGTGCCCCAAGAGCTGGTCTACGTGGTCATAATCATAAACTGTATGTTCCCCAATGTAGACTTCAAATCTATAAGCATTCATTTTCTCACCGTGTTGTGCCCGTATGGAACTCATTACCAGCACAAGCTGTTGATGCCAAAAGTATAAATATTTTCTCCGTGCAATTATTAAAAACGGACTTACTTACCCACGCAAAATTCACTCGTTGATTCCAGTTTTTTTTTTCTTTACTTTATTTTATTTTTCATTTCATTTTCGATCATCACCATTTTTTATATTAATCACTATGTATACAATTATTCACACCCATAAGCGCCCTGAGCCTGGGTGGTTCTCTCCCACGACCACTTGTTTTAGCTACCGACAACTACAGTACATTACTTTTTACATGTCAGTGTTTTATTTTTATTCGTTTTGCTGTTTACCTTATGTACAAGTTACTTAACTACTGTGATGTTGTGTTTGTTTGACCGATTGTTTTATTCGTGTATT
>JAUCBJ010001590.1:0-27169 GCA_032718475.1 Nemertoderma westbladi
TCTTTTATTTAAAATAAAAAGTCGGTTCCTTATCGGGCCGCTAGGCCCGTCACTAGTACCAAAATACAATATAAATTCAAGCACTATATCTACATTTCCCTTCCCCACTGACAAGGCAAGTGGCCATCTATAGGTTTCTATGTCCTCCTCAATTTATCGATTATACTCAATATTATTGAGTGTATTGTTGTCCTTAAAGTTACCCACTCATCTACACATATGTTTTAAGTCAAAGTCAAGCTAACATTAAAGCCTAGAACATCGCCGTAACCGTCACAAAAGTCGACACCCCCCCCCCCCCCCCCCCCCCCTGTCACAAAATGTCACGCGAGCTCGACCCCCCCCCCACCCCCTAGTGCGTGACATACTTTATAGAACATCATCCCCTAGTTACGTTTTTACATCATGTTCTAGAACATGGTTTATTTATTAAATATAAAAATAGCCTTGCGCCGTGAAAAAACATTCAACATTCGAAAGCCCATATCTCAGCAACTGTATTTTCTAAATTTAAATTTTTTACATATTTGGAATCGTTGCATGGTCAGCTTTCCATCAGAACCAACAAATTAATATAAGGTTGAATAACTGAGATGGGACTGGTGATGATATCGCCGCCGGTGACACTTTTTTCAAACGCTTGTTGCTAAAGAATAAAAAGCAAAAATACAAATTCTGTCTCATTTACTACGGATGAAGGAGGTGAAACTACTGTAACTCTGTTTCATATCATGCTATTCATTAAAATTTGTATAAAAGTTAAGGAAGGGGGGGGGGGGGGGGGGGGGGGTGGGGGGGTATCATGTTTTTGAATTACGACACTAAATTACAACATTAAATTTAAAAGCATTCAATAATTATTTAATTCATTTTCTTAATCAAAGAGACCTTGGTGTAGTGGTTGCATTGAATTCACATCTCTTGGAGGTCGTGGGTTCAGTGTTCAGTCTGAGATCTGACAGTGTGCTGCAGTATATGTATTCCAACGAAAAAATACGGTACGGATCAGCAGGTACGGAACTTCCAACTGCGCTGCGATATGTTGTGGACACCAAATCTCTGGATGGCACATTCACAAGAATGCTACGCCGGGTACATTGTGTCAAGTACAATGCACACATCTCCAACCAGACACTATATAACATTGGAGGTGTCTCATTGGTTCCCCCAAGCTTGACACTAGAACAAAATCGCCTCCGCTTTGCAGGACATTGCTTTCGCCGTGAGGACCAGCCAGTGCATTATCTTGTACTTTGGCAGCCTCATGGAGTGAATAAGCATGGTGGACAGCCCATGACTTTCTTGAGACGCATCTTAAAGGACACTGGCCTTAAAGATGCGGATGATCTAGGTGTCATGGGTGTCATAGATGTCATGGGTGATAGGGAGTTGTGGCGGTGCAATTTTGTTGACAAGCCGGCACAGCATTCTTAAAAATGCAGCTGCAATGCAGCATGCCGATCCTAGTAGTAGTAGCGATATGTTGTACTGTTAGTTACATGTGCTGATGTTCGACGTGCTGATTGTACAGGCTGACCGGGGTGCATGATAGCAAGAAAATATCTGAATATTAAAATGTTAAATACTGTATTAAAACTTGTATATTAAAAAAAAGATTAAAAATAATTATTAATTAAGATTAAATTTTATACAGTATAGAGCAGTAGAGTAAATAGTTTCTTTATCGTTATACTGTAGTATAAAAGGTATATTTTTTAAAACTTTCAGTTTCGGATATAGTACACGTATTAATACTGAAAAAATATGTGCTTTGTTTGTCCCCAGGATTTCCCTGACTGCCTGAAAGACATACTGTAGTCAGATACTGTAGTCTTGTTTTTACAGGTGTCTGACATTCTGACAGTAACATACTGTAGGGCAGTATGGACATCGCCTTTACCTCTAGCTCTGCCATACACTCAGACCTGCAGACTCTGGATACATGGATTACCGCACCTTTAACTGTTTAACCCTATTAAACCCGGGGGGGGGGGGGGGGGTCAATATGACCCTCCCCGTGGTTTTTTAATTATAATTCTGAAACAAAAGCAGTTGGGAATCTGAAATTTTATGACTTTTCCTAAAAATCTATTGTCTTTCTAGTAGTGAAAACCGTTTTCAAAAATATTGGGTACTTTTCGAGTTATAGCACCATTTTTTAACCCTACTTTTGGCACTTTTTTTGAGACGTTTTTTGAAAATTACATTTCATTAAATATGAATTGTAACATCTCTATTTTTGATTTACACCGGTTTTTTGGTGTTAGAAATTTGATGGAATTCATATAAATTGATTTAGAAATTTCAAACTTGTTTTTTTTGGTGGGTGCCAAATTTTGGTGCCAGCACCAAATTTTGAAATAAGTCAATTTTGTAAATTGATCGTTTGAAACTTGTTTTTTACGCAATTGGGGTTTTTTGGGTTTCTGGATTCGATGAAATATATACGAGTTGCACCAAACGTATCAAACTTGTATTTTTCGGTGCTGTGTGCAAATTTTGGTGCTAGCACGAAATTTTGAAAATCCAATCAATAGATAAAATTGCTTGTGACTATTTATTTCTTGCGTTTTAGAGGTTTATGGCTGTTCTGAATTCAATGGAAAATATAATTATCGAACTAGACATCTCAAACTTGTATTTTTCGGATGTGGGTGCAAAATGTGGTGCTAGCACCAAATTTTGAAAACCATCAAATATATCAATTGATTGTGTCACCTTGTTTCTTGCGTTATACGGGTTTGTGATGGTTCTGAATTCAATGGAATCAGTAAAAATTTCATAAGAGTTCTCAAACTTGTATTTTACGCCGGTGGGTGAAAATTGTTGTGCCAGCACCAAATTTTGGAAAATATGCAAATTGATAAGTAGATAGTATCACCTTGTATCTTGCGTTATACGGGTTTATGAGGGTCCTGAATCCGATGGAATCAATAAAAACAGCACTGGACATCGCAAACTAGTACTTTTTGGTGATGGGTACGAAATTTGGTGCTAGCACCAAAATTTGCCAAATTACGCCGAAAAATACAAGTAGCAATGATCTGGCATATTAGAAATGTATTCCATTAGAATCAGCGCCCTCGAAAACCTGAAAATGTGAGTTTATAGCATCGTATAAGTGAATTAAAAATTTTGTGTTCTAACTGAAAAGTGCTGGTTACTTGTTTTTTTCATTTTTTTCCTACGCAGAGAGGACTAAACAGCAATTTATAGTAATCATATCATTTTTTAATATTTTCCAATGTATTTTGCACCCCAGAAAACCTGTATTGAAAAATAATTAGCCGAAAATGTAACTTTCAAATTTGGTGAAAATTGTGCACTACTTGTAATTTTGGTGCTGCAATATAACCACCCCAGTACATTTTTTCGAAAATTTTTTTTTTCGGTCGGATCCAGACAAGTGATACCTACGTACAAACAAAAAATCGGACGTTTTCGTAAATATTTGTAGATTTTAGAGGGGGGGGGGGGTCAATATGACCCCCACCCCCCCGGTATTTGTACAACATTTTATAGCCCGGTACTAATAGGGTTAAGGACAGACACAGCATCACACAGTAATTAATGGATTTATTTCATAAAACAATATGAATGGCACTGGACATAATATAGATCAATTTTCTTTGCTTCAGATTATATATTATAATATAATCGACAATTCTAAAGAACTGATAACTTTGTACTAATTTACTGCTAAATATGGTCCCCAGATAAAAAAAATATTCGGATTATTAGTAGGCATAACTACAGTATATAATTATTATTTTACTCTCAGAATTTGCCGGATAAAACATAACATACAGTAACTATGCATAACTAAGCTAAATGATCCAACCTTCGAAAAGTCTACAAATTTATCCTTCGTTTAGAAGGTAATTTATCCTTCGAATATAAGGTAATTTATCCTTCGAATAGTAGCATAAATTATCATTCTAAACGCAGGATAAAAACTATAAATTCATCCACCCTTCGAAAAGTCTACAAATTTAGCCTTCATTTAGAAGGATAATTTATCCTTCGAATAGCAGCATAAATTATCCTTCTAAACGAAGGATAAAAATTATCAATTCATCCACCCTTCGAAAAGTCTACAAATTTATCCTTCGTTTAGAAGGATAATTTATCCTACGAATTGTAGAATGAATTATCAGACAATTTAGACGGCGAAAATGCTGATAATTTCGAAGAAAATTTATTTCGATCAAATTAGCAGCATATTAGTAGCAATTTCGAAGGATGTGACTTTGCTGGGTTTAGCTTGATGGCGTGCTACTTTCTAAGATTATTGATGGACATTGTCGGATAGTCAGAAAGACCGACCAACAGACATCTGGACATAGGGACTAACTAAATTTCATTAAAAGTGAAATCTGACCTCAGAATAAAATCAGCGACCAGAAAACCCCCATAGCTTAGGATATAAGATCACCGGGATCTATAAGTTCACCCGGTTCTACTTCTAAGTTTACTCGAATCTAAGCTGCTAAGTTTGCTTAGGATCTAAGTTCGTCAGGATATACTGATCTAAGATTGCATAGGTTATGAGTTTGCCGTGGTTTAGTGCAGTCTAGGTCGTTTCTTTGTGGTATTGTATTAAGCGTATTCAACTATCTGTATAAAAACTATTGTTTCTAAGTTATTGATGAACTCGAGTCTATGTTGGTAAGTAATAGCGATAAAGTATCCATTCCACTAATCGGCAAGAATGAAAACATGGGCGGGCACAATGAGGAACGAGCTGTGTTTAACGTCTCCTCAGATCATAGAGAGTCTACTACACTACTGTAGTTTTACCAAGGACTACTGTACTGCTATAGTCTTGTAGCTATAGTCTGACAGTATGTCTGTAGCACTGTCAGACAGTATTAAGCAGGTACAGCAGTACTGCGGTACAGAGGTAGTAGGTGAGACAGTGGGAGTACCGGTAGCTATTGTGGCTGGCCACGAGAAAAGGGACCTTATGTCGCAAAACCTGATTCTGAGATAATCGTGTTTAAAGTTTCCCTCTATTTTTGAACAAATTTAATTGGATTATCAATTTAGAAATGTATAAAACGATGAGGGAAATTCAAATTGGTTCTGATATTTAATATACCTAGGAAATAACTAATTACAGGAAGCAATATAAGATGTTGCAGTATTGTACTGTATATCACGAGGCGTTAAAGTCTATACAAATCAATCCAGGTTTCAGCCAATCACAAAGGAGATGACGTAGGGCCTATTACAAATGAATGTGGATTGATTTGTATAGACTTTAATGAACACCCATGTTCTGTTAGAATCTATACATTTCAATTATTTTCATTTAAATACTGCTTTCCACTACTACTGTATTTCCCATAATAGTACTAAAGTAAGTAATATGGTCGGTCTTCAGTGTATAATTGTTTGTTGTGTGAAGGTCAGCACACCAGTCTGCCAGTACACACAGTAGGCAGGAGAGGATTGGAATACTGATCGCATATATATGGCAGGGTACTGTGTGTATGTACTGTAGTTACTGTAGGAGCTGTATTGAGAGCAATATTAATTAATATTAAGAGTGAGGGTCCATTACCTACACTATATACAGTAGTACTGTAGGTCATGGAAGAACTCTACAGTAGGTATTCCAAACAGTATACTGTTATGCCTTAGCGCCTAGCCATGTCTAATATTCAATGCAAATATTGTTCTACTGGTCAAAGTTATAAATCTAAGAACTCACTTGGGTGTCATATAGGCGATTCCATAAAAACTATATTCCTCGCAGTGATAACGGCAAAATAACTTTCTCATTATCATCAGAACAAGAATTTGATTTATGGAAAGATAATTTTGAAGATAAAACCATTTCAAAATTTATTAAGCGATCTGATGGCGCAAAGATGAGGAAGGATGGTTCCAGTGTAACGCATTACATATGTAATAGAATTGGCAACTACAGTACCAAAGGGTGTGGGCAAAGAATCTTAAAATATAAGGGGTCATATAAAGCGGCTGTAAAATCTTGCTCAGCATTCATCAAAGCTGTAAAGTTGCCAAATGGGAATTTTGAAGTTGAGGCTGTAGGAACGCATGATTTACATGATGTTTCAGTTCACCAACTGCCATTATCTAATAGAGATAAAGGTCAATGTGCGGAGTTACTTCAAATTGGAATACCAAAGGAACGTGTGTTGCATGATATTCGTAGAACCGCAAAACTTGATAGCAGAATAATGTTTGTTAATCCACAGGATTTGAGAAATATATGCAAGAAAAACGGCATTAATTGTGATGAAAGGCGCCATGAAAACGATGCTATGTCGGTAGACATACGTGTTGAGGAGCTGCAATCATTAGACGAAAATCCTATTTTACTATATAAACCACAAGGGTTAAACACTACTGTGACACTTCTGGATAGTCAATTATCTGATGACAATTTCGCTTTAATTATACAGACAAAATATCAATCTGACTGCTTTAAAATGTTTTCCAAACATTTCGTATGTGTTGACTCCACTCATACAACATCCGGCTATCAATTCCCACTAACAACCTTATTGGTTGCGGACAGCTGGGGTGAAGGAATGCCTGTTGCGTGGTTGATCTCTAATAGATTGCGGACAGCTGGGGTGAAGGAATGCCTGTTGCGTGGTTGATCTCTAATGGAGAGGACTTCACCATGATTCGGCTCTTCTTTAGATTGCTATATGAACAGAGTCCAGAGGTTACTACGGCGGCGCTAATGAGTGATGACGCAGAACAGTACTATGAACAGAGTCCAGAGGTTACTACGGCGGCGCTAATGAGTGATGACGCAGAACAGTACTACAGTATAAGTCTTGGGTTGACGCATTTCCACAACTCGAACAACCACGTAAACTACTCTGTAAGTGGCATGTTAAGAGAGCATGGACTGAGAACATAGCTAAGCTACCGCTGGAAGATAGATCAGAAGTAATGAAGATATTACACATGCTATGTGATGAACTAGACGAAGCACTGTTCAATAAATCAATGAATAACTTCTTAGAATATCTTACTGCCAACGAACAGCGTCATGCATTTCGAGACTACTTTTGTAATTTCTATGCTAATCGAACCGAGACTTGGGCGAGTTGCCACCGTACCAATCTACAAATAAATACGAATATGTATGTTGAATCATTTCACAAAGTAATTAAGTATAAATACCTCAAGGCGACTAATAACAAGCGCTTGGATATACTTATTGATAAGCTTTTGCTCTTTGTTCAAGATAAGAATGTAGAACATCAAATCAGAGATATTGAAGGGAAATATTCTAAAGCCCAGAAGGAAAACGTTGCGCGGCATCGCCGGGCCTTGGCTCAACTGGATAACTTCTTATTGAAGCTGCAAATGAGTTTACATGGTCTGTGACAAGCGGAACAAATAAGTACACTGTTACATGCAATGCAAAAGTGAACTGTTGCAAACAGATTTGTCCAATATGTAACATCTGTTGTCACCGTTACAAGTGTTCTTGTAAGGATGCTGTTTTCACGAAAAGGCGCATTTGTAATCATATCCACGCAGTCTGCATTCAGTATCATGCTGGTAGAACAACATCTGTTTCGCAGGAAGATATTGGGGCTGTTTCGCAAGAAGATATCCCGTCTGTCCGACAACTATCCGAAACTGATTTATGCGAACCACAACTGGTTTCGGATTTTTGGGATTCTGGAATACCTAAACAGTTCTGGGAGGCTACCTCCGCCATGTCTAAGGAGGTAGGGTACCCCCTGCCTCGTCTGAAGAAACTGAATGCTTTATTGCACAACCCGAAAATTACGCACAGCAATAAATTAATGGCTCACAATGCCATTGACTACTACTACTACTACTAGGATCGGCATGCTGCATTGCAGCTGCATTTTTAAGAATGCTGTGCCGGCTTGTCAACAAAATTGCACCGCCACAACTCCCTATCACCCATGACATTTGCTAGATCATCCGCATCTTTAAGGCCAGTGTCCTTTAAGATGCGTCTCAAGAAAGTCATGGGCTGTCCACCATGCTTATTCACTCCATGAGGCTGCCAAAGTACAAGATTATGCACTGGCTGGTCCTCACGGCGAAAGCAATGTCCTGCAAAGCGGAGGCGATTTTGTTCTAGTGTCAAGCTTGGGGGAACCAATGAGACACCTCCTATGTTATATAGTGTCTGGTTGGAGATGTGTGCATTGTACTTGACACAATGAACCCGGCGTAGCATCTTGTGAATGTGCCATCCAGAGATTTGGTTTCCTCAGCAGTTAGAGCCCAGCATGGACTCCCGTAGAGGAGTACTGGAACTACTGCTGCTCTAAATAATCGGACCTTAAGTTTCCGATTAATTCTCGGTGACTTCCAAATCCTGGAAAGCCTATTCAAGGCTGCCCATGCCTTTCCCTTACGTATTCGAAGGTCCTCACCTGACTTCCGGATCCATGATCCCAGGTAACAGAAGTCGTCCACATGCTCAAGCATACCATCCTTTGAGCTAATGCTCATCCGATCAGAGACTTGCTGAGGACTTTCAAAGTTAACTGTCAGAATTTTGGTCTTTCTGGAGTTAATAAAAAGACCAACACTAGAAGCGGCATGTTCTAATGAGCTGAGGAGCCGTTGGGCTCCCTCTAATGATTCTGAGAGTACTCCTAAGTCATCAGCAAAGTCTAGATCAGTTAGGTACTTGGCAGGATTTCCTCGACTTCTGGAGCCAGTAGGTGGAGTTATCATCACCCCATCATCATTATGATGATCTAAGGACATGCGTAGAACATAGTCAACCACAATAATGAACAAGAATGGTGCAAGTGTGTCTCCTTGGAGGACGCCCCATAACACTTCAAATGGTTCGGTGTCACCGTCAACAGACCTGCCATTGACAACATTATAAAATCCTTAACACATCGATTACCACTTCTCACAAAGCCGCCTAATAATAAACGAATTATCACCCAGAACCGCCGAATTTCCTCAATCCTTCGCCAATTGTACACAACGCGAAAAAAAACAAATTAGAAAAAAGAAGAAATACCTAAGACCGACTAACATGGAACAAAATAGTATGTCTGCATATCTCAATCGATTGCAGCCGGTTGTAATTGGACCGGGCCGCGATCATGATTACGCATTAACTAACTGTATCTGACTGTACATTTTATACTGTACGTATGATTAAATGTTCTGCGGCTTTCAGATAATGGTTTGCTACTGTATGATTAACCTGTTCATTTACTATAAGCATAACCTATGTATCTATAATTATAATAATGTAGAACAAGTATGAGAGTGAGAGTGTCTAGCAAAGATTTTTCATATCCTTTCATATAGCCTATACAGTTGACTTGAACTTATAATTTAAATTATAAGTAAAAAATTGAAATGTATAGATTCTAACAGAACGTGGGTGGTCATTAAAGCCCATACAAATCAATCCACATTCGGTTGTAATAGGCCTACGTCATCTCCTTTGTGATTGGCTGAAACCTGGATTGATTTGTATAGACTTTAACGCCTTGTTTGTATATCCCACTCTTTTAGGTTTTTCATGTCTGAATTTAGGACTGTAATAAAATTGTACTAATACAGTATGTAGGCCTACAGTTATTTTTTAAATGCAATATGGCTGGCTGTCATTTTGTTAATTTTTGTTCGTTAGTTCTGAAATGTTGTAAGCATCTACTGCGATATTAAATGACACAGAAGAATGAATCCCAGACTGTAATATTCAATAGTCTACCGCTAGGGGGCGATAATGTTCTAGAATGTAAATTGCTTATTGTCATTTTCTTAATTCCTGTCTGTTTGTTTTGAAATTTTGTAGACACTTTCTACAATATAAAATTATACTGGAGAATTAATTCTAGACTGTAATATTCAAATGTCTGCCGCTGAGGGCAATAATGTTCTAGAATGTAAATTGCTTTTCATTTTGTTAATTCCTGTCCGTTTGTTTTGAAATTTTCTAGACACTTTCTACAATATGGGTGGGATAAGGTGGACAAACATCTACATCACTCCCAATAATGAATTCGAAATACGAATAATTGATATTTTGTAAAAAAATTTTGAAAAAAATTAATTTAAAAAAAAAAATTTAAATTTGAAAAAAAAAATTTATTGGTTACCCTGTACATGTTTTTTTTTAATTTTGCAAAAATTTTTTTTTAATAGTTCATTAACAATATTAATAGTTTCAAAGTGTTAAAAGTTGTATAAAGAGCCGAATAACATTGAGCTGCCTCACTATATAGTAAGAATTGCTATGATATTATTAATATTTTTCATTTTTTTAAATAACAAAATTATTTAAAAAAAAAGGGCTACCCGATTCACCTTCACATAAATCGCTATAACTTTTTTTTGGAAATAGGTATTGAGACACCGTTTTTTTTGGTTAAAATCTCTGGAAAATTCTGCATCTCATAGGCCTACAGGCCTAATAACTCAAAATCGACCTCCGGTGACATAAGGGGCCGTCCAAGTATGACGTCAGCAATTTAGGGGGGGGGGGGGGGGGGGGGGTGGGAAAATCTGATGACGTGCTGATGAGGGGAGGGGGTCACCCAAAATCTGACGTCAGCATGTTCATTTATAGGTGCTAGAAGAGATATAGCAGAAGAGTAAATAGCTTGCCTATTTTAATTGTTCGAAGCCCCGGAAGGCCGTAGCACGACCTTCTGTTTCAGTTACCAGTCATCATGTTTCAGTGATTAGGACGCGTGCTACTGGGGTACTGGGGTTCGCCTGAAAATGAAACATTAATCCTAAGCTAATGCTGTAATGATTGTTAGAGACTGCAGTACCGGTACCTCTACCGGTTCATATAGGCCTATCATTAGCTTGTGTTTGTTTATTACTGCTTTATAACTCTATCTAATCGATCTACTCGAAATCTATCTGATGACATCTGATTTAGGGGAGGGAGGGGGTCAACATTTTGGGGAAAAGTGCAGACGTCATACTTGGACGGCCCCTAAGGTCCCTTTTCTCGTGGCCAGCCACATTGATTGATTTTCTTTTCCAAATTAATATTAATAAATTAAACACATGATTTAACACACGGTATCGGTAATAAAGTTTAAAATATGTACCTAAGTCAGTAAGTTACCGGTAATTAATGATAAGTCATGAACCTTAAAATCCTGGTGATAACAAACATATAGGCCTACTGATATACTGTAGCCTATAAACTGATAAAGCTAAAACCCTTCCTGCCTTCAGCCCTTAGCACGCAGCTCCTACAGACCTACTCAACTGCAGTATGCAGTATAATAACACTGTAGCACAGTCCGACAGTATCAGCAGGCTATAATACATTGAATGGATCCTAACGGTGAACCTCCTTGCAAAAGACTTAAACTCAACTCCATCGATGTAATAGTTTCCCAGCGCAGGACAGATTTCTCGAGTCCATTTGTCGGCGACACTAACTCGAAAAAACTCCTTAAACACCAAACTTCCACCATTACATACGGAGAAGAGTCTACTCTGATAGAAACAAAAGATTCTGACAAAGAGGTCAGTTTGGATCAAGACATTTTATCCAATTTACCTCGGGAACTCATATCCAACGTACTGCGATATCTTTCTGGAAAGGACTTATCCTCATGTTTTTTAGTATCTAAACTCTGGTACAATATTGTTTCCGGTTGTCCGGAAGCCTATAAATCAGTTTGCATCCGAGAAATTCCGCGAGCGATCCTTCTGGACATTATTTCGTCGGAGGCTGAGAACAATGACTTCTTTAAGTTGCCATCGAGTTCAATCGTGTGGAAAGATGCCTACACATACTGGTGTGGAATCACTAACGCAGTATACTCACCCGCGTCGTGCATTCGCTCTTGCGGCTACTCGCTAGACATACCGCAAGGTCAGTCCGCTATCACCGCCATCGCGGTCGTAAATAAGTACATATTTACTGGTCATCTAGACGGCTCTGTGCGCCAGTGGTCTGCGGATTCCGGGACACATATACGCCCGGTGGTGCAGCACACATCGGAGGTCACTCTAATATTTGGAACAGGTGTTAATACTAACTCTAAAGGTTCGGATTCCCTAGCCTCTCTCGCCTTCAACTCTAAATTTTCAGCTCTAGCTCTCACATCTAAAGTATTTAATTTAAAAGATAAATTGTATACGAATTTCACTTACTTTAATAAATTCGACATTTATCCCACAAGCGATATTGTTTATGATTCTTGGGCGAACTCTTGTGTTCTTTCTTTTAATCAATGTCCTTATAATCGGCATCGTTTGATTGTCTTCCAGAGGATAAAAGAAGATTCAGGCTGGCATTTAAAACTCCAATCAATTCGAGATAACCTTCTTAAAGGCAACAAACTCTTTAAGAAACACCATCTGTGCTGGGGAGTGTTTTTACGCGAAAGCATTCTCCTTTTGACTGTCGCGAATGCGAAACCTTTGCTATTCGCGTTTATAAATATCCATAATTTCGAAATAATTTCGGTTGGGAAAGTCCCGATGAAATGGCTGAACCACGACGGCTCTGGCTGTGAGCTCACCATCGACTCGTGTTACCCTTGCTCCTTCCTGGGCCCCGATTACCAACACTTCCATTACTTTCTCGTTGGTTACGCTTTAAAGGTCCGCATTGTTGAGGGCCTTTCCGGTATGATGAGGGACGTATCTAACGGTCGATCCATGCGGTTTCGTTTAAGGTTTGGGGGCGGCGGACTAATATTCGGTTTGTTCGAATGGAAACAAAAAGATCACGCTTTTCTTACGAACTATAAAGTCTTGCCGTGTCGACCTGAAATGACGGATATAGCGGGGATTCCTTTGTCAGTAAACTGCACCAAGGAGAAACCATCATACCTGCAATACGCTCATATGTACCAAAATATCGGGCAGATTGTTGGAATGGATGTGGTCAATGACGATATTGTTGTTGCCTATATCGAACACGACCACAAACCCGGCCCATCTCTAATCAAGGGCTGTACATTTTCTATCTTGAAGTGGAAGTTACACCCTCAGCCAAAAGCCTAACAATTATTTTCATAATACTTCATTTCTATACAACTTGTAATTTATATGTGGGTTTGTTGAATCTGGATTATAATGCGGTTTCGTTCAGGATACGTTCGATCAATAAAAGTTGTTATGTTAAAGTATATAATTTTTATTTATTTAATTCAACCAATAATAATGGTAATCTCTATATAAAATAACATAATATCTAATTAATGGCACAAATTAAAATAGTCAGACTAAAATAACATTAAAATGAACACGTAGATTAGTTAAAATAAAATATATTCTCTATGGCTAACGGCACCACCTTTAAAAGTATCGTACATGTGGATTTCGCACGACAAGTATTATCATGACGAATGAGTAAGTAATGTTGATTTATGAAATAAAAAATGGGGGTTATCGTACTCGTTCAAGACTAAAATTTTTTTTGGTCGAAATACTGCTGTTTAAACATTGCTTAAAAATGCTTATTATTGTCAAACATTAGTTTCAAATAAATATTCTTATTTTACACTTGGTAACCATGGAAACGGCGATTAGTTACTAATCTATTTAATTAATAAAGAATAAATGCACATAATAACCCCGGGACAAGTGTTAACACATAAACAACTATATTGTGTATTGGCTCTCAATTTTTCACCATTATGGATCCGTGTTACCATAGCAACGGGTTGAAATTGATGATTTTCTTACATAGACGACCCTAGAATACATTTGTTTTTTCGGACAATATCCTGCTGTTTAAGCAATGATTGTTCTCAACAATCATTTGTAATTGTTAAACAAATATAATTAAATATATATATAAAATATATATAATTATTATTCTACACTCACTTGGTTACCATGAAAACGGCGATTAATGATTATTCTAAATAAATAATCAAATAATATAGGCACCTACAGTAATATCCCATGCGTTACCTGGACAGCTAACATTAATGTTCCAGAATAGAATACACACAGCGCAGCACAATTTAATAATAACAGTAATAGCAAACGGCAAGCATAACTGGTGTACCGGTACCAAGTTGTACTAAATAACAGGTCATGCAGCGAGCGGATTCCTGAAATTAGCGTGGACCGATCTTTCCTTATTTATGGCACTTTTTCCATAATATTTCCTTAGAAACTTCTTGTATGCTACTTTAGTTAGGTGGATACTGGATATGATGACTAGGGTTCATATACATGCAATAAAATGTCTTTCTGGAATTTTTATCTTGTAGTTGCCAAGGTAACCGGGTGCAAAGTTCAAACTTTGCGCGCCTGTATTTCAAGGTGACAGTGGATTCTTCCCTTGAGATTTGGTAGGTGATTAAAGAAAATCAAAGTCTATCAAAATATTTTACATTTGGATTTGTTTACATTCCCGTTGCCATGGAAATACGTATAATGAAATATTTGTAAAATTGTCTACCAATTCTATAAAACACCATTTTTATTCGGCTTGTCAGTCTAAATAATAAGTTAAAATTGCAAACATTTTATTTTATAATTCGTCAATTGTGAATCATATTTTTAAAAGTCAATATTTGCCAATAAACCAAACTGTCCAATCAGAGAGCAAGACCTGTGATAGCATGATTTTGACATTCCAGAATATTAAATTTCGGTTAGCAATTATTATAAATAAAGGACAGCCACCAGGCATGTTTGTTGAAAATTATATAAGTAGTAAATAGTAGCCGAATTTCTATCTGGCGGTCATAATGGGAAATTGTCGTAATTCCCGTCACCATGGAAACGGGATTGAAAAAAATTAAAATGTAAAATCTTTTGATAGACTTTTATTCCCTTTGTAAAAGCTTTTGCGGATCTAGCTAGTCATTTTCCCTGCAAAGTACTCTTTAGGTGTTTTAACGGACATAAAAAGCCGTTTTCTTACTGTGTAGGTGTTTTAGTGGACATAAAAAGCTATTTTTCTGTATGTGTACTTTAGCGGACATAACTAGCGATTTTATGCCGCAATACGCCAAAATACTCTTGATACAGTGTAGTTCAGATGACGACTATCTATCAGCTAATATGTCCACGTATAGCTTTTCTTTGTTCTTTGTTCACTCGACCAATCAGAGCGATTTTCATTTTATTTGCACAGAAGCCTCCGGGAAATCGCGCAATGCATTACTGTATGGTCTTTGTTTACCTTTTTTCCTAAGCCCAGAACATCGGCTGTGGAATTATTCTGTGTTTCAGACTTTAGCCAAACATTAGAACGGCTTTAATCATAGAAATGTATAACTGTTATTCTATCTAACGAACTGGTCAGACTCAAATGCTATACATACCTTTCACCGCATTATTTTACTGCTATTTACTGTCGGTTATTAATTGTATCAGTTGATGGATATGTTGTTATATTTGGAGAATATCGATAAATAATCAGAAAACCCCAATCTTCTTGATATACTGAAGGTTAGAGAGACCGGTTACATATAGCAATTGCGACTTACCTTATAGTGGTTTTGGAGTGAATTGAATGCTATTTCATAGACCCTACATGTGTCAGTTGCTGTTCTCCTTATATATGATTAAAATTAGTGAAGGTCGGCAGATCAGTGTGCAGCAGTGTGCGGTAGTGTGCATGAGTGTGATAGATAACAAAGCATTTCCTAAAGAATGCGCTTTATACGTAAATCATTAGCCATCCCGTTGTGTTTAGTGTAAGTCATAACTCTGTTTACATACTTAGAGCGCCACGTCCTAAAGGAACTGTTAATATTTCCCGAAAGTGAATAATATTTGTCAGAGATTATATATTAACGATCAATCGGATAGTACAGTAGGCCTACACTGCAATAAGGTCAGAGCATCCGAATCCAGTCTCCCTTAACCGTGGGTGAATGATCGCGCATAGGCAGGCTTCGGCTAATGTAACTCTATGTATATCAAATACTTGTTATAGGCTAAAGTCGATTTATAACCTAGAAGACACCTAAATTTGGCAGGTTAAAGGTCTAAAAGCGCGAACAATAACAGTTATTGCTTCTTTATTGCAACGTAGGCAATAAAGGTAAAAGTACCGGTCGACCGGTAACCAGTAGGCCTGACTGCCTAACCACCCGAACCGGTACTTACAGCAGTACAGGTACAGCAGTATTATTCGATTTTGATAATTATATACCGGTAGGTCTTAATATTTAATCGGGGACGCCTGGTTTTTTATTGGGATTTTACTTATTTCTGTCAGTTTTATTTATTTGTAAGTTAATATTGAGCAGAAGGTGTGTAAGCCTGCTCAGATTGTATAAATAATTTGTAGGCTGGATTGTTGTCTGGCTGTTGTTAGGTCTGAAGAGATTGCAGTGTGTGTAGAGTGTATGTCCGATAAAGTACTAGTTAGAAACGTGGGGGCATCCAGTGCTGTAAGGTAAATCCCCCCCGAAAGAATAAGTCGCACTACTCGGTTAGAACGCATACTAACTAACCATTTCGGAGTCTGCATATACTGTAGTTTATTTAGGCTTGATAGTAGTCTGCCAGCATTTGGTTTGTATTTTGTTTGTGTAGTCTGTACGGGTAGCGTAATATTTATTATTCAGAGTTTATGCGATTATTCGCAACATACATACCCCAAGTTTATTCCTACAATTGTGCTTGTTATACATACCGTTATAGTTAAATTAACCCCAGTACTACATCAGGGCTGATTGGCGTAGGTAAAGACTGGTGATTTTATGCTCTGGTCACTCCGGCAGATACCGTGGTTCTTTTAGCTGTACAAGTATTTTTAACTGCTGGTTATTTGTTGTATAAGTACTTGTACCTAATTTAGGGTTTAGTGTACAGTGCTTTCCGAAGGTAATTAGTTTGTAGGCAGTATATTTGTGTTGTAAAGTGGTTAATAGGCACGTTAGCTATAGTAGGCTGCGGTAATTAACTTCTAGGTAGGAACACTCCGGGTACATAACGTAGTACTTATAGCGATATGGCTATAAGTTGTCAGACGGTGGTATTTTCCTATCTGGACAACGAAATATATTTACTACTGCTTTATTATTTTCAAATACCGAAGTATCCTGTCCGTTTGTAATAACCAGAAATTCTAACCCTTGTTAGGCTGGTTTGTAGATTTCTTGTAAAATTAACCCTAAAAATTCGTACGTGTAATTTTTGTGTTTATTTAGAGATTGTAATCTCACCCCGCAATTGTACATAATTTGTAGTAATAAGTAACTTAGGCAAGTAGAATTATTTGTTTTAGTGTCCAAAACAATAAGTAGCACTCCACTGAGAGCGTCTAGCTTCTGTGTAGTGATTCCTTACCAGAAATAATAACATTTATTTCAAACATAGACAAAAACCCATTAAAGGGTATATATATATATATTATAAATCAACTCAAACCGATTTATAAAACAGTAGGCCTGTCATACATCAATTAGGTCTTAATATCAGTTGTCAGTTGGACTACTGCTTAAATAACGGTAATAAAGTAAAGTAAAGTAACCAAGTAACCCCTAAAATTCAGAAATTCAATTATTCTAAAATAATTCACATACCGGTATTTACAATAGGCTTATTATATTTATTTCTATAAATTTAAGCTGAAATCATATACCGGTATTCTGTAATTAATTCTAGTCTATAATTATACTTATATACTATAAGTGTAAGTTGTATACCGGTATTCACAGTAGGCTTATTATATATTTATATATACTTGCGCTGAAATTATATACCGGTATTCTGTGACAAACCTAGTCTGTAATAATACTTATATATATACTATAAGTGTATACCGGTATTCTAATATATTGTGTATATATATCACGTTGCACTGAGTAACGATATCGGTAATTAATTACTAGGCTAACAGTTGATACTGAATTATTAGACTTGCTTTAACTGTAATTATAGCAGTAGGCATTCAACTGTAAGAACAAACATGTCTGACACAAAGCAAAACCTATCAGACAGTCTCCTAGATACAACCATCTGTGACCCAGATAGGAGTGCGGAACGTTTGAGACCGAAGTTCAACTCCCCTCCGACTGTAAGAAAGGTCATCCCTCCAGTAGTAGTATCAGATCCTAGGCTAGTCAAACACCGTAGGTCTATCATAGGCACTCGGGCTCAAGTCAAGCGTGACCAAGAAGCAGCTGTTAAACAGCAGCAACACCCGAGCCGAGAACTTATTTCTTAGCGGCCCGATAGCTCCAGTAGTTCGGATACTGTAGAGCTGACACCCGAGCGCGGAGCAAAGATGGCAGATGCGGTTTATTCGGATCCCCTTCTCATTCTTCCTGCAGCCGTACTCACTAGGGTATTGATTGCGGTGGAGGAATACCAAATTGATTGGGCGAGAAGTAAGCGATCGACCAAAGACAGTTATACGGGATACACAAGGGAGGAACTGAAGTCTATTGTCGAGTCGCAATTTAACTTCCCCGGACCCGGACTCCCGTTTGACTTATCGGAAGCTGCCTGGGAAGACATACACAAGATGGGAGTGACAAAAGACACTAGTGATCCAGCTGTGTGGAAGAGGTCGGCAGCAGGATATGTACAGGGATTCTTCAGCTCTTTGGAGCGATTAGAGGAACAACTGTTTCAACAACCCCTGGGACCTCAAGAGCAGGGAGAGCTGCTTTATCAAGTTCGAGAAAGAATTCTAAGAATCAGACTAATCCTATCGGCCTTTGAGGAAGCTTCGAAAAGAAGACAAGACACGTCGTTGCAAGTTGCCGTAAAGACTTGGTTCCAGCGGGTGAGTCTCAAGGTTCAAGGAACGGCCCAGTGGAAATTTCAGCTGTCTGAGTGCTCAACCCACGGAGAATCAACAGATGCTACCTTTCTCAAGTGGAAAGCGAATCGACAGCAGAGAAACCGCAGAAGAAGGACGCTATTGACATCTATCTGTCAGACTATCAACGATTTCTAGGTGACGAAGAGTTGAGGAGAAGGCTGGCTGGACTTCGCCCTAATAGTGGAGGAGCCAAGTTTGTGCTGGACGCAATAGATGCGGAAATGTTAGCTGCGAACCAAGCTAATGAACGCCTCCGCATCGCTAGGGTCCAAGAAGAACAGGTAAAGAAAAAACGTATAGAAGACAGAAAGATAGCAGCAGTGGCAGCGGCAGAAGCGGAAAGAAAAGCGGTAGCGGCAGCGGCTGCGGCAGCGGCAGCGGCAGAGGCAGAAGCGGAAAGAAAAGCGGCCGAAGTGGAAAGAGAAGCGGCAGTGGCAGCGGCAGAAGTGGAAAGAAAAGCGGCAGAAGCGGAAAGAAAGGCAGTGGCAGAAGCAGAACGGAGGGCGTCTGAAGAGACCACCCAACTAGAGTTGGAAAATCTTCAAGAGAAGCAAGACTACATAAATAAACAGTTAACAGCTAGTCAAAGGCAGATGATGAGTCGATCTACTCCCAAAAGACAGGGATTTACATCATCTGATGAAGGCGATACCACCGATCCTGAAGGCGGAAGAAATAGATCTCGTCTAAGTAGGCGTAGAAGATCGCCCCACCATCAGAAATTACCTAATTTGCCCCCAGCTGTGAGAAGGCAACTAGCTAGTACAGACTTAGGTAGTACAGAACCCACAGACCAAATTATTAGAATAGAAAGACTCCCTACTATAGTAGATGAGCCTGAAATAATTAGGCCTGTTCTCGAAGCTACCCCTTCGGTGATAGAGACACCTGTACTCCCAGAACCTCCCTCTAAATTCCCTTTGCACAGCACTAAACTACCTGTGCCCAACAGAACCGCCCCTGAGACAGTTCCTGTCCTGGACTCCGAGCGAAATATCAACGATTTGTCGCCCGTTGTCCCTCGTCTACCCGCTACTATGTTGGCGGCTCCCGCTTCGGCGGTAGAGTGGGTGGATGAGGGACGGCGGGAGATGGGTCTCCTGCTCGGGCAGCTGAGGGAACACCGTTTGTGTTCCTCTCAGCAGGTCCGGGAGATGGAAGGGACTGTTCAGCAGTTAAAGGGAACAGTCAGAGAGGGTAGGTTAGAGTTGCAAGAAGTGCAGCAGAGTATCGCGTTAGAACGCGATAAATTAGTAAATATACAAAAGGGTATACCACCACCCCCTGTAACAATGTGTCAACCTGTTAGGTCTGAAGTATTTCATGCGCAAGGTGTGGAGCCTACACGCATCTATACTGCTAGTGAAGTAGAAACTCCTATAGTAAACCCTATTAAGGGTAATTATAAACCTGTTGACAATGATATTCCATATAGACCTGATCATAATCCGAGAAATTTATATACCGATAACTCGATATTAAATAACACGATGGCCCAAGAAAGTTTTACGCGTCAAATGGTTAGAACCGAAGCCCGTCAAGCGGTAAAGGTGGGAGAGATCGTCAAGTTCAATGGAGATGAGATGAAATGGTTACCTTTTAATGAATATTACAAAGATAACATACAGAACTCTGTGCTATCTAACGGAGAGAAACTTAGATTCCTCATCGAGTGCTTGGAAGGATCTCCCAAGTTAATGGCGTTAAAGTTTATTGGACATCCAGATGGATTAAGACAAGTTTGGGATACACTAAACATCAGGTATGGTAATAGGAATAACATAGCTAGGTATTTGTATGCAAAATTGGTAGCGCCCCGAAAGTTCATTAGCAGCGGGATTATAGAGTTTTCCGATGAGATTCAGGAGATCTGTAGACAATTAGATTGGCTAGGTAAGTCCCATGAATATCAGAGTTCTATGGTTATTGGAGCCATGGCCTCTACTTTACCAAAGGGTGGAGTAGGTACACGCTGGGACAAGAAAGTCTTATATATGATGGAACAACAACGAAGAGACCCTACCATGGCTGATCTCATGTCATTTTTAGATGGAGAGGTAAAATTACAGCTCCTAAAGCAGTCCAGAGAGAAGACACCGGAAAATAAGGTAAGTGAGAAACCCGTTTCTAGGAGAAAGGTAACACCAGTGTGTTATACAAACGACGGCGAAAGCCAGGCTTCTCAAGAAGAGGACAGCGGGAAAGACACTGAAAGATCTTACTATGTCAACAAAGCGCCTAAAGACGTAAGTAAATTTAAGTCTCGAACCAATGACAGGAGAGAACAGGTAACAAAAACTCCTCCTACGTCTCCTAATAGAGTTCACGGAAGAAAGCCCGAAGAAAGAACGAGAGTGCACAACGTTACCCAAGGTAAGGTGAGTAACATCAAACCAAAATGTGCGCTGTGCGATGGGCCCCACCGTTTAAGTGTGTGTGATAAATTTTTAAAGAAATCACTAAAAGATAGACGTGAAGTCATGTGGGATAAGCGGTTGTGTTATAATTGCCTCAGACAAGGACACCAACGGCGAACCTGTTACTCCGACGCAAGGTGTGCAAAGTGTGGCGCGAAACATCATATCTTGTTGCACACTGAATTCGAAAGAAACAGCCTGAGTCAGGTAAGTGAGCCCGAACTACATGTCCAATTCAGTGATGTGAACGACACTGACCAAAGTTCTGAGATGGAAGGATTCTATACGGATGAATTCTCCGACGAAAACGAATCCTGTTACTTAATAAATACCGCAGTGTATCGAGCACTTACGTATGAAAAGGACACCGACAGTGAGCTCCCCCTAACTACTCCTGACCGACAACCATCTTGGAAAGCACCAACTTCCAACGTAGGAATCCGAGAATTTCCCGTAGTGCAGTTGAGAGTCCACGGGCCCCAAAAGAGCTATATAGTGAACGCCCTCCTTGACTCCGGCAGCACAGGAACATTCATCGACAAAGAACTAGCCGAAGACATCTTTGCTGGACAACCCAAGTTCCGAACTAAGTTGAACATGTCAGGAATTATGCAGGTTTGGAAATCTACAGTAACTACCGATTACTATGTAGGCGCGTTTTCCACCCCCCAGGATGAACTAGGAGAACACAGCATAAGGTCAGTAAAAATGGTGGCGATAAAGAACTTCGCTACCAGTCAAGTGGAACCTTATAACTGGGATGAGGACGATTTCACCCAGCAGCATAAGATACCTAGATTCAATACAGACTACCCTGGAGTGCAAATACTCATCGGCCAAAATGCGCATGAGGTGCTTGAGACATTAGAGAAACGGCCTGCTCGACCGCAACCATTGCAAACCTATGCGGGAAGAACAAGAGTAGGTTGGTACCTCACTGGACCTTCCCGTAGGACACTCATGGAAAGGCTACCCAAAGATCAGGTCCATCAGGAGAGTGAATGGGAAGAAGACATCAGTGAGGGAGACGACCCAACTGAGGGAACACCATACTCCTCAGATAATGACGATATTAACTCTAATGTAGATCAATGGAGACATTGCCCCGAGACGATTAATCTAGCCGACATCGCTTCCTGGAGATCTAGAACACCAGACGTCTCGCAGGGACTCTCACCTCTCCTGCCGGGAGCGATGGACCACTATAGCTCCTGGAATCGGCTTTGTAAGGCCGTCGTGTATTTGAAGCGATGTTTCTATCGTCACTATTCCAGGACGAAGAGGACACCTGGAATTGTATTCGAAACACAACAACTCAATCGCCCAGTTGGTCGTTTATGTTTACTGGAAAGAGACCGAGAACTGTCCGGAAACTATGGAAGGCAAGATACTCTTCCCACGACCACCTCCCTAATCCAACAAACATCTAGGGACTCCCCAACGTAACAGCGTCTGGAGTGGGTGTGTGACTATATTATTTTATATTTGTTTTTATTATTTTATATTTATGTATGTATTATTATGTAATTTTATTATAATAGTTTTCTTTAATTTTATTTAGTAGAATGTTATTTTAGCGATTATTTAGTAGATTAGTGCAATATATATTAGTGTTTATTACTTACTTAATTATATTATATTATATATTTAGTGCAACGGCGAGAAATAATTCTTTTTCTCTTTCCTTACTGTCCGTATTACATTACAAATGCGTGACTACAGTAAGATGAAATGTCTGTACTTCTTAAAGTACAATAAAGCTCCTACTATATTCAAGTATTATTGGTAAGTAGAGTATTAGGAATGCAAAATTCAGATCCTCGTGTCTCGGCTAAACCAAGCTCTGGGTAGACCTTGGAAACGACTTGCCTCTTCTCACTGACATTGCTTCTTGCAATATTGCTCTCATACCGTATATTAAATAATACATATAGTAGCGTGATGTCCCTTTAACAGTAGCGTAAAACGCAAAATAAATCTGTTAAACCCTTTGACCATCTGTAATTCTAGTCTATTAAGATATCGTAGCACTTACCGATACTCTTAAAAGGACAAATTTCCTAGAATTCAGGATCCTAGTCCCCAGACATGCTCTGGAATAAAATTGTGTCTATTTAATATTAAATAATAAAATTTACGGGAATAAATTTAAATTCATATCTTTTAATGAATTTGATAAATTGTCATTTTTATACAATTTGTAACATTCCCAAAATTCCATTAATTAATAGATCATGGGAGCGGAGATTCACCCTATTAAGTGTATTAGTGTGCGAGAATCTCCAATATATAGTCAATAGCCGATAAAATTCATAAAATCATGTATAAAAGGATATTGACAATTAAAGAATTACTATTAAATAGCATCCCAGATCTGTATGCATGGAAATTACCCTAATTCTACCGCTAGCTTTCCATAATGTCACCATAGCAACAACCACGCTAGAATTAGAAGCGAGTTAAAAGCACAATAAAGACTTGTCCCATTGAATAGCATAAGGAATAAATAGCACACTGCTAGTATCCAAGGATACCCAATAATAACGTGGCATTCTGGAAGGCACTTGACTAACGGACAAATGGCCCGAATTTGTGCGGTTTGTGACAGTTGTGTGGAATTTGTGCGTTTATAGGTGAATGTTACTACTAAAGTGTGTTTACAGTAGCGAGTCGCAATTGTGAAAGTAACCCTAACTCTGCAGTAAGAACCTGAAGTAAATCTTAGCCCTTGGGACGGACAGTGGGGTGACTCGCGCTGGTTGTTGTTGTCGTTCTGTAGCTACTATGTTGGCGATAAGCACAGCGGCGGCAGTGCATCAGCGCTGAGGATCTTGTGCTGTCCGGGGGCCATGAGGGGTAGGCAGCGACGCCCGCTAGCCTAATTATAAACTCATTATAATATTGATAAACTCATATAGCAGATATGACTGAGTTGATAGAAGATGATCTTGGTATCAGGGAGCGATATACTCTACCTTTACAAGCGTTTGTTGATAGCTTGATATGCGGCGACACTAGTCCAACTACTACGGAGGACGATGGTCGTTATATCAGAGCATCCGAATCCAGTCTCCCTTAACCGTGGGTGAATGATCGCGCATAGGCTGGCTTCGGCTAATGTAAATTTATGTGTATCAAATACTTGTTATAGGCTAAAGTCGATTTATAACCTAGAAGACACCTAAATTTGGCAGGTTAAACTGCTAAAGGTCTAAAAGCGCGAACAGCCTTTGCTCATATACTGTGACGGTATCCACTGGAGTTGACTTGACAGTGGTGGATACCGACCGGTGTAGGTTGTACGCGTCGTCGCGTCGCTGGGCTAAGGCTGGATATATATGTTTGGCCAAAGGCCGATGAAAACAATATTATATAAAAATCATATAATAAAATCATATAATAAATATTATATAAATTATATAGTAAAGATCAATTTAATAATACAAGGTGTCCTACAGCTCTCTCTGTCATCAAATCCAGTCTCCCACATCCGGTGGGTCATACGCTGAGCTAGACTGACTTCGGCTGTGTTCATTTGTACGGGCTGTCAGGTATTAATATACATAAATTAGCAGGTTAAACTGTTAAAGGTCTAAAAGTACGAACATAAATCAATACTGCACTGTAATGAACTGGCTGACTGGTACTGGCTGACGTTGTGTTTATTGTAAGCGGAACCAAATCCCTGCACTACCCAGCGGAAAATGGGGAAAGTGGCTTTTACCAAACAGCTGGGGATAATGGCAACAGGGAGTGCCAAAGGAAAGATTATAGGTTAGCCAATGGTGGCACGGAATACCATCTCATTGGGGTGCATTCATTGGCCAGGCCACATAGAGCAGTAGGAATATTCAATATGTGTTAGTAATATAATCGTTACACTTATTACTTGTTATTCAGTTGGTTTGTGTAGAGTTGGGAAAGCAAGACGGTTTAAACTGTGATGGGATCCCCGAGTTGGCGAGGGAATCCCGACCGGGTGTGTTTGCTTTCGTGCTATACGCATCGCCGCGTCCATAGGCTGCTGAAAGGCTTAATGGTATCTGAGTTTAGAAGGCCGAAGGCTGGTTGAATAACTGAGTTTTAGTGGCAGTTGTTCGTAATGTCAGAATATAATAATAGCACAATCAGAATATAATAGCATGGTTAATGACGACGGTTAAAACCGTCTTGCTTCCCCAACTCTACACAGACCAACTGAATAACAAGTAATAAGTGTAACGGTTATATTACTAACACATATTGACTATTCCTACTGCTCTACGTGGCCTGGCCAATGAATGCACCCCAATCAGATGGTATTCCGTGCCACCATTGGCCAACCTATAATCTTTCCTTTGGCACTCCCGTTGCCATTATCCCTACGTGATAGCCCCACTGTCCCTCTGAGATGGCTTATGGCCTCTCATATCTACTTGTGGCTGGCAATGTGTATTGCCTTTGTTGGTATATTGGGTGAGCAGAAGTCGAACGATTTTCAACTGTGACGGGATCCCCGAGTTGGCGAGGGTATCCCAGCCGCGTTTTGTCTTGGTTCAATATGCATCGTCGTTGTCTGTTGTCATTGTGATTACTGATTGTGCTATACTACCAGTACTTGTGATGGGATCCCCGAATTGGCGAGGGAATCCCGACCGGGTTTTGTCTTGGTTCAATATGCGTCGCCGCGTCCGCTTGCTGTGGCTGAATGACTGAAGGCCAAAGGCCGGTTATAATAAAAGAGTTTGATGTTAATGTTGTTAATCTCTGATAAGTATAGAAGTACTGGTAGTATAGCACAATCAGTAATCACAATGACAGCAGACAACAACGATGCGTATTGAACCAAGACAAAACCCAGTCAGGATTCCCTCGTCAACTTGGAGATTCCGTCACAGTTGAAAACCAGACTCAGTTGTGACGACGATACGCTAACAACATGCCAACGGTGAGCGAACGAATGCTCCAGGGTTCAGAGAGGGGCGGAAGTCTGCCGCGAACCCTGGGCGACAGAGACCAAACGATTCGGGAAGCGGAGACGAGGCGGTATCAGCCCGCCACACCGCATTCGCCGAGGAACGACGATTTGGTGGTAGAGGAGGAAGGCGGATGGGTATGAGGGGACAAGAAACGGGCTGACCGGAGTTAACACGGGATGGGAGCGGCGGGAGGAATACCGGAGTCGCCAGCCAACCAGTGGCTACAGGCGGCGAGCGGCCTACCGGAACGGCAACGGTGGGGTCGATGGTACCACACTGGCCAAGAAGTCGAGGAGGAGAACTTCGGGACGAGCGATCGACTATGACGCACGTACAACGCGACGAGGAAATGCTAAAGGATGCTAAGACAGGAGGAAAGGTAGACGAGCCCAAGTTGAATCGGAGACTCGGTGAGTGTAATAAACATTTTCACTACCTAGCCCGATTTGGGCAGGGAGAACTGACGAGTGAAAGGGCGAGAGGGGTCACCACAGAACTGTTTGAATTGTGGTGATCTGAGATAATACCGTATGGTGTAGTGTGCATAGGGCCTTATCTGGTGGATGCGCAGGGAATTAAGTTAGTGGGATGGGCAGATCCGCACGACGCCGAACCTGAGGTTGACCCCAAGGATTCGGTGTCGTCGGTTAGTAAAAATGCTAGCAGGCACAATAAAATCAGTAAAACCGGGAGGCGACGGGAGTCCGTCCCAACCAAAAAGTCCGCTATACCCTCCGCGAAAGCAAGAAGGGTGTGTCTGGCATGTCAGCTAGACATGGTCGCATTGGACCAAGAAGATTTAGAGAGACAGTTAGACGAGGAAACTACATTGTTAGAGTGGGAGTTAGCGAGAGAGTGTAAAGAGAGGGCCGAGAAAGTGGCGAGAGAGTGTAGAGAGAGAGGGAGGGCTGCGAGGGAAGCAGAGAGGGTTGAGAGGGAAATGAGAGAGCGTAGAGAACGAGAGGCGAGGAACGAGCGCAAAGAGCGAGACGCGAGGGAAGCTGAGAGGATTGGGAAAGAGAGGGAGTTGGTGAACCAGAGTATTAGAGAGGACA